>WHVC01000015.1:600000-783022 GCA_015178925.1 Russula emetica | reverse complement strand
GGACAGTTAAACAGCCGACAACGTTCAAACTTACAATTCATTAGCGATGGTTCCGCCGTCTTTGCCATATCGCGCGACCTTGGCTTTATTCAAGTCACACAGGAATCAGTTGTCTGGGCGATCGGCTACACTACAGACGTCGCTATCAATTACACCGATCTATCTGGTACTCCGACATCTCGTAGCCCGTACTACAAGACAAAATACTCAAATGACTCAGACTTGGCTAGTGTCGATAGTCACTCTCTAAGTTGGGAGATGATATGTCTAATATTAAAGCACAGATTGTTGACTTCCTCAACGACTTCGACAATGCGTCCTCAAGGGCTGACCAGGTTAACCTCAAAATAACAAACAATTCTGATTCTGTCGTGGTCGCTCTCGGACAGATGATTTTTATTGCAATCGCCGAGGTGTACGGCAGCATGCAGCTAACAACTGGAACTGATGCGCACGGGAACCCAGATGTATTGATGTTCATGAAGAATATCGGCGGAGTCCAGAAAAAGTGAATCAATTCAACGTTTTTTTAATTCACCACACTGGGACTGAGATTGACCTTCAAAGCCGAGTCAATGCTGTTGAGACCCTGTATGCTGCCTTTCCTGCATTGATGTACCTCGATCCGTCGCTCGGTGCACCTCTCCTTGAACCCCTATTTCGGCTCCAAGCATCACATAACTATACCCTCAATATGCCGCTGCTGATCTCGGTGCGTCCCGCATAAATATGAACATTGGGGTATGATATTTAGACCGTCTACTGTAGGATCAAACTATCCCAATGTATCAGGCGGCGATTTGAATCATAATCAGGGAGTTGAACGTCTGTACCTTTGATACTGGATTTGGACATTGCTGATCAGTGCTTTCTTGTAGAGACTGGGAATATGCTGATCATGACTTATGCTTATGCGCGAGCAAGTGGGGACGGAAGCCTCATAAGTAGATATGTATGCCAATTCTGATTTCTTCCTGGTAGGATCTGACATACTCTGACAGTATCCGTTGCTGACTACCTGGGCCAACTATTTGAATGCTTCAACGTTGTTTATTAGTAATCAGTAAGTTGTTTCTTTGAGTTCATAGACTACGCTGGCACATCACTGACAACAGTTGATATTACAGGTCTTCCGCGGATAACTTGACTGTCAATAATCAAACCAACCTTGCCATCAAGGGCATTATCGCCATTGAAGCCATGTCCAAAATGAGCTCGGTGGTCAACCATAAGAAGACGCAAATAAATACTCCGTCTGTACTGGTCCTTATGTGCTATGCAGTACATTAAATGTCTGTAGAGTGCAGCTGCGAGTCTGTACGCCCAATGGAAGAACCTTGCATTGAGCAGCGACCAGCATCTCCTTGCAGTGTATGGGCAAAGTGACTCGTGGACTTTGGGTTACAATTTATTCGCGGATGTGTGGCTCGGCACTAACTTGGTGGAATCGCTGGTCGGTGTCTATGGATGCCGTTTCTTGCCGTCTCTGATCAGCTTCAGGTATACTCCGGGCAGAGCAATTTCATTTACACTCTCTTGTCGAATCCAAACTTCAGCAATTTTGGCCTGCCTGTTGATAATGCAGACGCAAATGTCGCTGTGTCAAGTTGGTATTCGTATAATTCTTTTTTTATTTATTAGGCTGACCTTGTTATAGGCTGGAGTTTGTTTGTAGCTGCTATGACTAATGATGAACCCCTACGCTCGGAGCTTATCGTGAGGGTTTCTGATCGTTCTTCTAATACCAGCATCCCTGCCAGTGTGTTCTCGGTGTATTATGATAGCGCTAACGGGACATCACTCCAGGGAGTGGCAAGGTGAGTTAATTGAGAAATCGTATCTGCCAGTGGGGTCCCCGACTGAAGCTGCTATGATGCTTATTAGTCCCGCACAGGGTGCTGTTTTTGCGCCAATAGCTCTGAAGTTCGTAAAGTGGATCCTCCATCTTTTCATTCCTAGCTGAGACTCTCGTAGCGCTCCTGTACTCACAATAAATCCGACACCACACAGAAAACGGAAGATTGGCGCGATTGTCGGAGGCATATGTGGTGCTGGCGCCATCCTGGCCGTGATCGGAATCGTCACCTTTTTGCAGCGTCAGCATCGATGGAAACTGAAACGGAATGGACTGAGATTTTCCTCGACTTCTTCAACTGATTCCATCCCAATGGACCTACTCCCAGTGGCAGCCAGCTCAGAACTGATAGTCGATCCGTTTGTATACGAGGCAGCGCTGGACGTAAGAATCCTGGCAGAGCAGCAGCCATTCTTAACTGAGGAGCAGGTCGCGCTCCACCGTCTATTTCCGATGCCACCCACTGTACCCCCACTCTCACAACCAGGGACACCTGTTCCGGGCCCGGTTCGCTTAACCGACAAGGAAATTGCGCTGTGGCGCCGCTTGCACGCACAGGTTTTTAACTCTCAGGAGTCCCGCAACCACGTAGTCTCGTCATCGAATGCGTTAGGTTCCACGTCCTCTCCGAATGCCGTCCGCGAGTACCGTGAAGCGCCATACGATCCTCGGAGACTACTAGACTCCGAACCTGAAGTCGAATCTCTTGTTCGGCGAACGGTGGAGCGACTTCAAGCAGAGGGGTTAATTGAGGCACGGCCGATTGGGGCACCGCCGAGCTATAGGGAGGGAGATGAATAATTTACCGGTTCTTATTCTTTGGACAACAATTTCACGGGGTCTTTTGCGATTCTTATTTTACACGCATTTTGTATTTTCCTGTGGGGACAAGACATTTCAATTATACACTTACTGTAACCTCTTAATATCAAGTGTTGAGGTGACATTTAAGTTCGTCGCGAGCACTGTGAACTTCATTTCACAGTAACTTACCAGGTACAGTAGTAGTGTCCGGAGGTATGCTCGGACCGGAACGGACCAACCGCTTCGGAGCATCCGTCAGCCACGCGTTCGAAGGCGTGGCAACGTTCAGTTTTTAGTTACTCAAAGTACGTGTCGCACAGTACGTGTTGCTAACAATTTTTCTTTCAAATTTTTCTTTTTTCCTATAGGACTAACGCAGCTTGACGCGCGAATCCCTGATACTCCCTTTGCCAACCGCCTACCGACTCAGGCTTTTGTAGCAGGTATTTAAGGTCGCTCTCCTCCTAGTCGAGGGAAGCACCGTGTCGAATCCGAGGTGTGTCTCTTCCCTTTTCTCTCTGGGTTTTTTTTTTTTTTTTTTTTTTTTGCGTGATTTGTCCTCGCTTTCGTACTCGTCATCGCCCCGTTCCTGTGGCACCCTGCTCTCAGCCGCCCGGGCTAATAAGCCTCTGTGGAACCGGCGCTGTCCACACTATCCCAGGCTCTCGTCCTCTCCTCTCTCACTCGTTTCACCTCGTCCCTGTTCTGGACGAAACCATCACTTTCACAGTAACACTCTTTTGCCGTAGTAGTGCGGCTCGGCGGAAATCGACGCGGGTTGCGGGTCCGGAGAAGGACAGACGAGACAAGAAAAATTGAATCAGTTGATCACTCGGTACTTTATAACCATGCGAGGGCACGTAGTAAGAGCCTGAGGGTTTCGAGAGGAGGAGGAGTCCGAGTCCTAGGGATAAGATACGTGCGAGCGGTTCAGGTCCGAGTCCGACTCTTATATACATTCGGTTTTGCTATACACCTGTGAAGGAGCCTGAGTGCACGAATGGGGTTGTATACTCATAATTGATGAAGGGAGAAGGAGTGCGAGTCCTATAAATGAAAGGGAATGGGCTGCAGCTAGGTGAGGTGAGAGCCGCAGACGTCTGGTGAAGAAGTATATCAAACTTAGCTGATCGAAGAAGGTTGGCAGACTATGCAATGATTGGTCCTTGAGGACTTGATTCCGCACCGATCTTTGAAGTTGATGGCCGAGGGGCATAAAAACATGTCCTCGAACGTGTGAACAATGGCAGGACAAGGACAAACTCGGACGGAAACCCCTCTCGATCTTGATTAGAAACTGTGGACCGAACGAAACTTGGACCTAGCCCATTACACCTCCATTCAGTTTGCGGTTGACCGGGGACTTTGGCATACAGTAGTATGTACTATGCTTTTCTTTTTATTTCGTACATACAGTAGTACTGTATAGCAAGTCACGCTGTGCACTGGCAGGCTGTGCAGGTTATTCAGATATCAGCGGAGGTACGTGCTGTCGTTCGCCGGAGTCTGTCTTTGCTCAGCTTTGGGTCCACAGAGTGGAACTCAGGGGATCAATCGCAGTCGATTATGTGGAGCTCGGCGTCCAGTGCCGACTGGCAGTTCACCGCACCCACCGCCATCAATCGGCGCCATGGGTTTACTGGGTGGTCTAGCGTGAGAATCTCACGATAGAGCGAGTCTTTGGGCGAGCGGGTGCGCAAAGCACGTGGCCCATCCTTTTTCTCTTCTGGCCACCGCTGCTGCTCGTTCCCGCCGCGTCGCTCGCTCGTTTTCTTTTCACCCACCCACCACACCTCGCAAAACTCTCGCAAGCACCCCGGAGCTCACTGCACACCAGCTCTCAAATCGCTCCGGTTTTCTTCCTCTACTCGCAGCAGCATCGCACTGTTCCACAATACTCACTCGCAGGCACAGTCTGGACACGCCGAGGAGCCTGCAGCGCCGCGGAGTTGCTCCCGCCCACCCGCGCAGCTGGCAGGCTCCCTCGCCCCGTGTCCTGGCCGGGCCAGAAAGCGCCTAGCGCTTTACCCACTCTTTTGATACCGCACAGAATTATCGATCTCCACCTAATCGTGAGATAGCCTAGCGACTAACAAAGATTATGCAAGAGCCTCACACCAGTTGTTGGGCCGGTGTTGGCCAATCCATTCCTTTGGTACGCAGGCTGGTAGAAGGTCCGCTTTTCTTTGAATCGTTGCTTCGTCTAGTCCGTCACTGCAGACCCCGCCAGAATTTTGCGTATTTTGAAGACTCGTTCGAAGATACTCTGACAAAGTCCTGCAGGAACTTGAACATCGTCCTTGATAGCAACAGGGTCTCTTCGGGAGAGATACTCTGACAAAGTCCTGCAGGAACTTGAACATCGTCCTTGATAGCAACAGGGTCTCTTCGGGAGATAACGCGATAACACCCAGCGAGTTATGTTCCTTTCCTTGTCGTTGCCACTGTCTGTGTGTCCATATGGGCCCACTTAAAATCCTCTCACGCCGGCCATCGTCACGGTGGCCCACTGGCTCAAATGATCGTCGCATCGTGAGAGGAACTCGATCGAGGAAACTCTGGATCGGGACGCGGGACACAGCAATCCATGATACGAAACCATAGTAGCCCGATTATAGCTAGGAAGCCCTGCCAGTGGATGGCCCATGGGGGGCCAGGCTTTTCGTCTACGATTGCGATGCATTCAGTTAATTGTAGCGTAGGTTCTTTTGTCTTTCGAGAATCAAATCACCTTATGTGCACTGGTCGGGGCGGCCGTTCTAGCGCCTCCTGTCTAGGTGACCTCTTATCGATGAGGTTCTTCTTCTCACACACTCTTCGTTTTTCTCACCTTGAAAGCAGACGGCGTAGCGTCACCGCCCGTGGCAGTGGTACAATATCGCCTGTTCAGTCTCATTATCCCAGGTTTGGTTTCTGGAAACACGCTGTTCTCGTGGGATTGAACAAATTCATCTCGCTCCCAGATCAGTCTGAGTCGCACTAGTGGCTTATAATGCTCATCAACACATATCATACCATTCTGTTTTGGGAGTGAAGTCATCATAGGTGCACGTCTCGGCGTGTCATTTATTAGGGAGATGTTCAGGTGGAGTATCGTGTAATTCAAGTTGTTTCCTATCTTCGCTTTTGCATGACCAAAGGACCTTTGGAAAGCTTAAACGTGAGCTTCATGATAATTGACATGGACACGGAGCGCGCTGACTCACCATTACTATTGGGGTGGCATGTGGGGTGGAGTCCGTGACAGAGCTGTCAGGTTGAAACAGCAGGCCATCAGCAAGATGTCCAGTTACTAGCAATGTCATCAGGCACTAATGGTAGATCTACTTAGTTTGGTGATAAATCTGAACGGCTTTGGCCAGGAGTCTATTAGAGCCAGTGGCGGTGTCGAGAGCCTTGTATCAAGACCACTGCACAGGTCAAAGGTACCCGTGCCAACAGAAAGGTGAAGAGAGTGCTGAGGCGCTGGGGAGCGACGGCATCGGGCCTCGACAGAACAAGCCATGAAACTACGTACACCCAGTTGGCTGGCCGACAATTAAATCTCCCACATCCAGGCTGACAACGACGAAGATAAAGGCCTCATTGAATATAGACCCAGTAACTCTGCTTCAATTGAAGCTTTGCTGCTTTGTATTTCTCAGTATTCGGGATGTCTTTTGATCCAACTGTGGGCAAGAATCTTCAAGTTGGAACAATATTATAGAGATTGCCCGGGTTCAAGTTATATGCGTGTGAATGGAACAATCGATTCGAAGGGTGCGTAACACGTGATTTTTCACTGTCCACTTCGCCCACCCCGTATACGCCCTCAGGCTAGCGCTCATACAGTACAAGACTCCTTTAGAAATATGGCCCAGGTGAGAGGCTCACACTGCCATTGTTGGCAATCATTACCACATGTCGTGCCTTCCGCACCCTCTGCTAATATTGACCCCTAACACACCACAATGTAGTTTCAAGTTGAGACTACTCGTATGGTGCACCCGCACGCAAGTTGAACAATAAGAAAATGGTAGACAGCACTGTCATTGTGTTTTGTCGGTGCAAGCCCAGGTTCCTATTGAATTGGGAGAGATGGCCTTACACTGACAGGACCTCTAGTCTTTGCCGTACCCACGCATGCTAGCCTAATCGATTGCTAACTGAAATGCGTGAACAGCCTGAGTATGGGAACCACGACTTCTGATGATGTCTTCTGATCCCACTTCGGCGCGACCCTCATTCTCTTGGACACAATTGCTGTCTGTAGTGCCGTGACGCACTGCAAGTCAATCCTTCCATTTTTATCGAAGTTGCACTGGGCGGGCTAGTCACAGATGCTCGACCCCTGACAGCGCTACGCGCGGGTCACTTGGTCAGAGGGTCAGAGGTTCATTCGGTTTAATTTTTGGCAAGTTACGCCCCAGGTCTCTTGACCTGAACCCTGCTCGACTTTGCGAGTGGCCATTCCCTCCTCTTATCGTCCTTCTTGTCATCAGCAGTCTAAAAAACGCAATGTCTCTCATTGTATCACAACTGGCCACCATTTTCTTACCACTCCTTGCCCTTCTCCTGTCCCGTAATGTAAGGGCCCAGGTGACTTTTGTACCTCCAGCAATTCCCCTTGCTGTTCGTTCGCCATACCTCAGCTGTTGGCTCCAAAATGGGAATACGGCAACGACATTTGGTCAGACATGGCCGACTACCTTCAATCAATCTCAGGTTTGTCATCTCTGAATATTTAGCTGGTCGTGAAATTCTCATCTTCAAGTTCTCTGTGTCAGATCCTAGGGTGGTCTGTCCTCGTACGTGTCGATGGTCTGACTTATTCGTTCCTGGGGGATGTCCTCTCGAACCTTTATAACGGTACCGTCAACTTCACAAGTATTGCGATCACTCCTACACAGACCGCGGTCACCGCGCGAGCTGGGCCCATGCAAGTCAATCTCACCTTCCTAAATCCCATCGAGGTTCGTATTCACTCTTCTGTTACTTTCAATGTCTACATACGCATCGTCTTAAGCCCGGAGATTGGGTCAAGCAATCCATCCCATTCTCATACTTGGCTTTCACCGCGAACTCCCTTGACGGCGCAAGTCACGATGTGCAGGTGTATTCAGATATCAGCGGAGGTACGTGCAGTCGTTCTCCGGAGTTTGTCTTTGCTCAGCTTGGTCACAGAGTGGAACTCAGGGGATCGATCGCAGACGATTATGTGGAACTCGACGTCCAATGCCGATGTCATCTTCCACCGTGTCTCACTCCAGACACCGGCAGTGTTCACCGAGATAATTAACCAAGCGGAATGGGGTAATCTATATTATGCCATGAAGGCCGTGCGTGATAACTATCAATTTACTTTCTTACTTGACTTAGTCATGGTCTATGCAGGGAGACAATGTCACGTACCAAATCGCGGAGGATGCTTACTCTCGGGGTAATTTCACGCGCAATGGAGTGTTAAATGGTCAACAAGATCCAAATCCACGTGCCAATAGCAATATGTGGCCCGTCTTTGCCATATCGCGTGACTTTGGCACTGTAAATGCCACGCAAGCTCCTGTTGTCTGGGCCGTCGGCTACACTACAGACCCTGTCATCAATTACACTGATCTATCTGGTGCTCCTCCGATATCTCGTAGCCCGTACTACAAGACACAATATTCAACTGACGAAGCATTGGCTAGTATAAATTGTAACTCTTTGGAAAGATGATATGTCTAACATTAAAGTTCAGATTGTTGACTTTCTCAATGATCTTAGCAATGCGTCCTCTAGAGCCCAACAGCTGGACAATAAGATACTGCAGAATGCCACCTCTGTCCCGGGTGGTCTTGGAGACTTGGCCTCTCTCGCAATCGCCCAAGTATATGGCAGCATGCAGCTAACAATTGGGTTTGATGCTCACGGGAACCTCAACGAGTCTGATGTAATGGTATTCATGAAGAATATTGGCGGCGTAGAGGCAAAGTGAATCCTCATGCTCTTTTGTCCATCATACCGGGACTGACCTTCAAAGCCGAGTGAATGCCGTTGAGACGCTGTATGCTGCCTTTCCTGCATTGATGTACATTGATCCGAGCCTTGGTGGACCTCTCCTTGAACCTCTGTTTCGGCTCCAACCATCTCGCACCTCTTCCATGACATTTTCCGCCGCTGATCTCGGTGAGTGTCGCATATTCATGAACGTTGAAATATGACATTAAGACCGTTTGCTGTAGGATCAAACTATCCCAGTGTGTCAGGCAACAATTCAAATTCTAATCAGGGTGTTGAACGTCTGTACCTCTGACGCAGGATCTGGGCCGGCTTTGCTGATCAGTCCCTTCTCATAGAGACCGGGAATATACTGATTATCACTTATGCTTATGCGCGCGCAAGTGGGGACGGGAGTCTCATAAGTAGATATGTACGCCAAAACTCTACTTTTTGTCTGACAGGGCCTGATGAGCTCGGACAGTATAATCTGCTGACTTCCTGGGGCGACTATTTGATTGCCTCGACGCTTTTCATTCATGATCAGTAAAGTATTTCTCTGAGTTGACAGAATACGCACCACTGACAATGGTCGATGATGTAGGTCTTCCGCAGATAACTTATCCGTCAGTAATCAAACGAACCTTGCGATCAAGGGCATCATTGCCATCGAAGCCATGTCAAAAATGAGCTCAGTGGTCAACCAGACAGCCGACGCAAATAAATACTCCGTATGTACTGGTCCTTCATATGCTATGCAGTGACATTGATTCATTTTAGAATGCAGCTGCGAACCTCTACGCCCAATGGAAGAGCCTTGCATTGAGCAGCGACCAGCATCTCCTTGCAGCGTATGGGCAAAATAATTCGTGGACTTTGGGTTACAATTTATTCGCGGATGTGTGGCTAGGCACTAACTTGGTGGAATCGTCGGTCGGTGTCTGTGATTACTAGTTTCCTGACGTCCCTGATCAGTTTTACTGGCAGGTATATGACGGGCAGAGCAATTTCATCAACAACATCATTTTGACTTCAGACCACAGCGGCTTTGGCATGCCTATTGATAACCTTTCTACGGACACAAATGTCGCTGTGTCTAGTTCGTACTTTTATAACTCCTAAATTCTCCTGGTTGATTTAGTTTTAGGCTGGAGTTTGTTCGCAGCTGCTATGACTACAGATCAAGACCTGAGCTCGGAGCTTATCTCAAGGGTCGGCAACCGGGCATCCTCTACCAACACCTCGGGAGTGTTCCCTGTGTATTATGGTAGCATCGACGGTTCAACTCTCCAGGGATCGGCCAGGTGCGTTATTAAGAAAATGGATGTGGGGTCCCGATTGAAGTTGCTATGATGTTTATTAGTCCCGCGCAAGGTGCTGTGTTTGCACCATTAGCTTTGAAGTTCGTAAAGCGGACCCTCCAGTCATCGGGAAAAACCGAATCGCCAAGTTTATACAAGTCGGGGTGAGTTATACCAATTAAGAGTAATTTGACTGGCTTGATACCTTTGAGCCGCTTCTCTAAATTTGCCAGTATATAATGTTAGACAAAATTTGTACCACAAAATTCATGTAAATTTGCAAACACTTATGATAATTGAACTGCCTCTCCACGGTGACCCAGCACCGAGCACTTACAATTTGAGTTAATTTGAGTCAATTTGTCTTTTCCCCCCCATTTCAGTGTGCGGCAACGATCTATTATTCTGTATATAAAAATGCTAATACTACTCACACGGTTTGTACTACGACATGCTACTAATACCAATGCTAGACTGTCCCAGAGCAGGAATGACGCTTCTGGCCAACAGTGACATAGACACAATAGAGTTTCTTCTCATCCTTACCCTCGTTCAGCGCCTCTGGTCGGGGATGGTGTCAATGGCAACAGCAGCTTTGCCTGTCTGACGGTCACCAATGATACTCACGCTGGCCACGACCGATGGGCTTAATACCAGTCACCATGGGCTGGTTCACGATGTGACGAGGAAAAATTCCGGAAACCTTCAGAGCGGCACGACGGCGCTCGGTGGCTTGAATGGGGCCCTTGCCATCAATGGGATTACCGAGCGCGTCAACGACGGGACCAAGGAGCGCAGGACCGACTGGAACATCGACGATCTGGCCAGTGCGCTTGGCACTGCCGCCCTCCTTGATGAGACGGTCGTTACCGAAAATCGAGACACCAACATTGTACGTTCTTGAGACCCCAGACGCGTCCAATACTGTTATTGACGCCTATGTAACGAAACATGGGAAATTAACGTGTCGAGAGTTTGATAACTGTTAAAACGTACAGAGAAGGCGACCAGTTTCTTCAATATTACTGCCGACGTAAGAGCCAGCTATCCGAGATTCCAGGATGGAGGACACCTCCGATGCAGTTGCCATGACGTGTCACAGCAAGCACGATAGCAAAAGCGAAAATGTAACGAGTCAGCCGGATGCATGTGGAACAGGACAATATGGCGAACCTGGCTTTGCAGTAGCATATGAGCGCGCAACAGCCGGTGCCACGCGGGAAGCATTCTAAAATCGAGTGGTAGAGGTTAACAAGTCACGTGGGGAGAAAAACCCCGTTTCCAAAAAGAAAAAGAAAAGAAAAAAGAAACGACCTTCCGAGAGAGCACATTGGGGCTGCATAATTTTAGATGTATCGGCAGCTTAGAGATGCCTTTATTCTGGCCAGCGACGCAGAACGTCTCCAGGCCCAAAAGAATTCTGTGAGTTCATAGAGAGGTCATCAGTCGTGAATTGATGACTTGCAGCAGCTGTCCACTGCAAGTCAGGACGCATGATGAAAAACGCCAGGGATGGCGACACGAAACTCACTCCAAGTGGGAAATTGTGCCACCGTTACGCTCTTTAAGCCCGGTAGACATAGCGTAAAGATATTACGTGTCGCGCGGCGAGCCTCCACCGATGGGAGGACCGGAGGACCGTGCTCGAATTGAGGAGCCATAGTGGGGGTGACGGTGGTTGACTGTTGTGTTGAAGTGGATGTAGTGTGGACTCGTAAAAATTTCAGCAATTCAACAAGTCAAATTTTAAAGTCCGCTGTGGCTGAATGGCACAAGGTTGCAATAGCTCGTCGCAAAGCCTAAGACGGACGTTTCTACCGCTTCTCCTCCATCTCAAATGCTATCGCAATACCATTCCCATTCCTGCACATTGGAGCGCCAAGCGTGACTATCTGCGGGGGAAGCGCGGTGTCGAGAAACCACCCTTCCGACTCGCTCCCTACATCACCGACATGGGTATTGCGACGCAACGTGCTGCCAGCAAAGAAAAGGAAGAAAACATGTTACATGTCGCTTAAGGCCAAGACCCACGAGCGTGTGGAACCCAAGATGGGCAATCGACATCGACTATCAAAAGCTCCGCGATGCGTTCTTCAAATTTCAGAAAGCCGCTGTTGACGAGCTTTGGCCAGATGTAAGTCATCTCATACGCTCGGTCTTCACACCCACTCATTCGCACCTCGAGGTTGCCCCTCAACAACCATCCCCTTTCACCTCTCGTGTCCTCCAAAGAACCAGGACAATCTTCAATGCCTTTGTCGACCATCTTACGGCCCTAAGCAAGCTGCGGGCCCTTGGTGCCGCATCGCGTTTCATGCAGACGGTAGCAACTCGGGTGCCAAAGGTCGAGAATAACTTCTCTTTGCCTGTTCGCCGTGCTCTATCCACGCGCATGGGTGCTCCGCGCCTCCCTCGTCCCCCTGCAGTACCATGTAGCATTGCCCAAGTTGGCCTCGGCACTTCTCGGAACTTCACCACAGTTCGCCCGATCTTTTAGAACATCGCTGACAATATGCACAATATCCCAGTGGTGACTTGTGCATTCCTGGAAGCCGCGGACGATCCTCACTGAAGTGGGGATTGAATCGTTGCAGCGAGCGCAAGTGATCGTGGCTGACTGGTCCGACAAGTGAGTTTCTTTCTTATTATTTTTGGCGTTGCTGATCCTCTCTAGAATGTATGCGAGGTTGCGCGACCTCGCCAGCGACTTCAGTGATCTCATACATAAAATGTGTGAAATTCAGTACCTTTCAACTTTACAGTGAAGCGGGTACTCAAGAGTTAGATTTACTTGTCTTAAATACAGTTGAATTGAACCAAGTTTACAATAATATGTGCCAGCCGTAATATATTTGAGTAGAGTTGCTAAAACACTGTAAACGAACTAAGTTTACAATAATTTGTGCCGGCCGCAATAAATTTTAATAGAGTTGCTAAAATGTGCTATATTAATGTCGTGTTGCGTGGTTGGATAAATTTAGTTAAACTTGGCGATTCGGGTTTTCCTGATGCATCTATTCATTCCTGGCTAAGACCTTCGTAGAGCTTCTGTACTCACAATAAATGCTAATAGGACGACGGGGAAACTGACATCACACAGAAAACGGAACATTGCCGCGATTGTCGGATGCATCGTAGGTAGTGCTGGCGCCATCCTGGCTGTGATCGGAATCGTCAAAGTGCAGCGTCAGCGTCGATGGAAACCGAAACCGAATAGACCGAGATCTGTCTTGTCTTTTTCAACTGACATCCAAGCCGGTCCAGAATCGATAGTGACACCCTTCGATCCGTATTCACCCGAGGCAGCGCAGCACTCAAGAAACTTGGAAGAGCAGCAGCCATTAGTAACTGAAGAGCCGGAGGCAGAGATGGTCGCTCACCGTCTATCTTCGACGCCACTTCCACTCCCACAACCAGGGACACCTGTTTTGGTTGGCTTAACCGACAAGGAACTTGCGCGGTTGCGCGCAGAGGGTTTTAACTCCCAGAAGTCCCGCAACCTCGGAGTCTCGTCAGCGAATGTGTTAGAGTCCACGACGCCGTCCTCTCTGAATGCCGTCCCCGAGTCCCGTGAAGTGCCATTCAATCCTCTGAGACTGCACTCCGAAGTCGAATCTCTTGTTCGGCGAGAGATGGAGCGACTTCATGCAGAAGGATTGGTAGTTGAGGCACCGCCGAGCTATAGGGAAGGAGATGAATGATTTACTGGTTCTTATTCTTTGGACACAGTTTCACGGGGTCTGGTTGTTATTTGAGTTCACACATGCCTTTTACTTTCTTGTAAACAGTAGTGGTTCGATGACGCCGCAGTGGGCCGACTATTTGAATGCTTCAACGCTGTTCATTACCAATCAATAAGTTGTTTCTCTTGGTTGACGGACTACACATTAAGGGCATCATCATCGCTCAAGCCATGTCGAAAATGGCCTCAGTGGTCAATCGGACAGATGACGTAAATGAGTACACTGTCGGCCCGGCGTGCCCCGCCCGGGGCGGACTCGCTCCCTCCGATACTGCCAGTGGTTCATCATGTCGAGTCATATTAATTCGCCTGTAGAATGCTGCTGCGAAGCTCTACGCCGGATGGAAGAGCCTTGTTGGGCAACGACCGGCATCTCCTTGCAGCGTATGGGCAAACGAATTCGTGGACTTTGGGCTACAATCTATTCGCGGATGTGTGGCTACTACTAGGCACTGATGTGGTGGAATCGTCAGTTGGTGTTCTCGAATACTCGTTTCTTGCCGTCTCTGACTAGTTTCAGGTATACGCCGGTCATAGCAACTTCCTTGACAACCTCGTGTTGACTTCGAACTTCAGTACCTTCGGCATGCCTGTTGATAACGCCGTTCCTACAGACACAAATATCGCCGTGTCTAGTTGGTACTTCTATATTCTTAAATCCTGTATCTGACCCTGTCCTAGGCAGGAGTTCATTTGTAGCTGCTATGACTACAAATCAAGGCCTACGCTCCGAGCTTATCGAGAGGGTTATAAAGCGGATGGATGCGGACACCATCCTTGGGGTGTTCCCTGTGTATTATGATAGCGTTAATCTCTCCAGGGAATGGCTAGGTGAGTTATTTGTGAAATCAGATCTAAGATCCTAACTGAAGTTGCTATAATATTTGTTAGTCCCGCACTGTTTGCGTCATTTGCCCTGAAGTTCGTGCACAGCGGTCCCTCCATTTCTTTCATTCCTGACTATGACCCCCTCATAGAGTTCCTATGCAGACAATCAATGCCAACGGGACGACGACAAAGACGAACTTGCCATCTCCAAAAAAACAGAACAGGAACATGGGCGCAATTGTCGGTGGCACCATAGGTGGTGTTGCCGTCATATTTGCTGTGATCGGAATCGTTACCTTCGTACGGCGCCGACGGAGGTGGAGACGTTCTAGACCTAGATCTATCTTGTCAACTGATTCCGTGGATGCTGGCCCACAGATAATGGTGACACCCTTCTTCGATCCGAACTCTTTCAACGCGAGCCAGGACTCAGGAATTTGGACGGAGCAGCAGCCTTTAATAATTGTAGACCCAGAGGCAGAGATGGTCGCGCTCCACCGTCTATCTTCCTCGCCGCCCACTGTACTCCCACTCTCGCGACAACAAGTGGCACCGGGCCCAGTTGGCTTGTCTGACAAGGAGATTGCGCGGTTACGCGCAGAGCCCCTAAGCAACCCCACAACTTCCGAGTCTCGGCATTGAATGTGTCTCAGTCCACGTCCCCTCCGAATGCCGTCACTGAGCCCGGAGAGTCATCATGCGACGCTCGGAGATTACACTCGGAGTTTGAGTCTCCATGGCGGGAGGTGGAGCGACTTCGTGAAGAGGGATTGGTAGTTGCGGCGCCGCCGAGCTATGCTGAGGGAGATGGATAGTTCACTGGTTCTAAATCCTTTATACGCACGATTTTACGGGGCCTTTGGGATTGTTATTTAGTTCACATGCACTTTGTATTTCCTTGTAGGAACACTTCAATTGCACACTCACTGCAGCCTTTAAGTGGTAACATCACAGTGTTCAGTCGAAAGTAGGATTCAACTTGAAGTTTGTCGCGGTCACAGTCTTAGTGTTGTACAACGGGTATACTACGAACCTATGTGGCTCGGGGTCTCCGGGTGCAGGTCTAACGGCAAAGGGCGCGGGGCAGATTAATTCCACTCCCAGTGAACCCATACCCGGTGTGTCAATCTGCGCGGGTTTTCGTGTACGGGACTAGCGGGTTTGGCTGCGATGCGGGAGTTCTATAGCTGTGGATACTGTTGTACACGAGCCGCCAGAACCGAGGGCAGCAAGTGTCGAGCAGGACATGGACAGGCCGTGTGCGCCAGTGGGGAGGGTGAGAGGGTGGTTTGTTGGAGACTCGGAGGATACGTCAAATGACTAAAAATCCAGGATAGTCTGACCACTCACCTCACCAGGCCACCGCTTCGTGTCGAAAATGGTTCAACCCACAAAACCAAGCCCTCTCTCTGGCCAGCGCTTCGCATTCATCCCGAGGCGTTAAGCCCTTGCTGACTCGGAATGCCAAAACTCTCCCATTATAGGGAACAAAAGTTTCTGAACCGACAAATCTCAGTCGAAGATATTGGCGATGATGTGGACACTACTCACCGTAACTCACGTTCTTGTGTCAATCGTTTCCTACCATACGACATTCGCACAAACGGCTGTCAATGCGTGTTGCCACGCAATACAGTCTGAGCACTACACAGTACAGTTGTCTTTGTTTATCATACAAATAATTCTAAGCCAAATTAGGCACTTTTTCGCTCCCCCCGTTCTTGCTGCAGTTCTTCAAGTAGGTGTCTGGAGTGCGCTGTATACAAGCTTCAAGGTACTAAGACCAGACTTTAAGAATGTACATTGGAGACATGTAGTAGAGCCTACATTGGCATCAAATGCATTTTATTCTCGAGGTCTCCCATGTAAACTTGAAGGCTACCAAGCCTACCATAACACCACTGGCAGTTCCGAGTCGTAAAGCCAAGGTAAGACACGCGAACTGTTCATATATTAATAAGGGTGGCTCTTGCAATCTGGATGGGGCACATATAGCCAGACATGATAACTAACTGCTCTTTCACAATGTTCGACGACCTCCAACCATTTCTGGATGGAATTTCTAATTATGGTTAGACTTATTTGTATGGTAAACAAAGTTCGTAAACTGCGCCAGACGAAAACGCCGCCATCGATCTGAATTTGACTGTGACATACAGAGCACGGCGCAAACGCTAGTCTACAGACTGATGTGCGCATACTTATTGAGAATACTAATCCTGACCCCACTTCGGCATGACACTCAATCTCTTTGTCGGAGCAAGCGTTGCTTGTAACACTGCTGTGCTCGCTGTATCGATCTTCGATTCTTCCCATCTGCTTTACAGCGCTGAGATTGCTCTAACGACCCACAAGTCCAGGCGCAGGCGCTTGTAATCAGCGCTGCACAGAGTCGGAGGTTCATTCTGTTGCCAGTGGTAACCCTCGTGTATTTTTCATCCCTTGCCCTAATCACCGCAACTGCTCCTCTCTACTCTGCGAGTAACAATTCCTTCCTCTTGTTGTTTTTCCTGTCTGGAGCTGACGTCGCTGACGCCCTGGACGGTGCCGCAATGTCTCTCACCATATCACGACTACCCATAATTCTCGTACTATTCCTCTCCTTTCTCCTTTCCCCCAACACAAGGGCCCAGGAGCTTTCGTTCACCCCATCATTTCCCCTCGCTGTTCGTTCCCCATATCTCAATTGCTGGCTCCAGTTTAATAACACGTACACGGCCGGATTTGGCACATGGCCAACAACCTTCAATCATTCACAGGTTTGCTATCCCCATATAGTTTACTGGCCATGAAATTCTCAACTTTCTCTGTCAGGTCCTAGGGTGGACTGTCCTCGTACGTGTCGATAACCTGACCTATTCGTTCATTGGGGATGTCGATCCGAATCTTGTTAATGGCACTGTAAACGCGACAAGTTTTACGGTCAGCCCGTCAACCACAATTCTTCGTGGGGTGGCTGGGCCCGTAGAAGTCAATCTCACCTTCCTAAATCCTATCGAAGTTCGTTTCCACTCTTTTGTTACTTTCAAAGTCTACATACGCATCATCTTAAGCCCCAAGATTGGGTCAAGCAATCCATCCCATTCTCGTATATGTCTTTCACCGCAAAACCGTCGGACAGCGCAAATCATTATGTGCAGGTTTATTCAGACATCAGTGGAGGTACTTGCGATTATTTTCCGAAGCCCATCGTTTCTCCTTAGCTTTGTTACAGAGTGGATGTCCGGGGATCGCACGCAGAAGATTCTATGGAACACGACATGGGGTCCCCCTGCCATCTTCTTCCATAATGTCACACTCCAGACATCGGCAATATACACAGAAATACTCGACCAACCGGAATGGGGTACACTATATTTTGCCACGCCGGGCGTGAGTTTTATGGCTATTTATTTTCTTTTTTTCCTCTCACGGTCTATGACGCAGGGTCCCCATGTCAGTTTCCAAAGCGGATTGGACGCTGACTGTCGAGGTAATTTCACACTCAACGGGTATGTAAACGGCCAACAAGATCAAAACCGTTCCATTAGCGATGGCTCCACCGTCTTTGCCTTAGCGTACGAAATTTTCGAGGTTTCAGTCAATGTCACACAGCCTCCTGCTGTTTGGGTCATCGGCTTCACCACAGACCCCGCCATCAACTATACCGATCTATCTGGTGCCCCTCCGACACCTCGTAGCCCGTACTATAAGACACGATACCCGACTGACGAAGAAATGGCTAGTACTTATGGAACCTCTTGGGGAGAAAATATGTCTAATATTAAAGCGCAGATGGTTGACTTCCTCAACGATTTCAGCAATGCGTCCTCAAGAGCCCAACAGGTAGACGGTCAGATATTCCAGGATTCCGAATCCGTCGCGCAGGATTTTTCGAGCTTGACCTCTGTTGCACTCGCCGAAGTATACAGCAGCATGCAACTAACGGTTTGGACTGACGGGCACGGGAACTTCAACAAGTCAGATGTAATGGTGTTCATGAAGAATATCGGTGGGGTTAACAAAAAGTGAATCAATTCAAGCCTTTTTTGTTGATCATATTGGGACTGAGATTGAGCCTCAAAGCCGAGTCAATGCTGTCGAGACCATTTATGCTGCCTTTCCTGCGTTGATGTACAACAATCTGTGGCTCGGTGCACCTCTCCTTGAACCTCTATTTCGGCTTCAAGACTCGCATAACTATACCATTAGATATGCTGCCGCTGATCTCGGTGCGTCCCGCATAAACATGAACGTTGGGATATGATATTCAGACCATCTGCTGTAGGATCAAACTATCCCAATGTGTCAGGCAGCAATTCGAATCATGATCAAGGCGTTGAACGTCTGTACCTCGGATGCTGGATTTCTGCTAGCTGTGCTGACCAGTACTTCTCACAGAGACCGGGAATATGCTGATTATGACTTATGCTTATGCGCGCGCAAGTGGGGACGGAAGCCAGATAAGTAGATATGTACGCTAAGACTCTAATTTCTCCTTGATATGGCCTTAAACTCGGACAGTATCGGTTGCTGACTTCCTGGGCCGACTATTTGATCGAATCAACGTTGTTTATTCATGATCAGTAAGTTGACTTTGTGAGTTGACAGACAATACTGGCACATCGCTAACAATGGTTGATGACGCAGGTCTTCCGCGGATAACTTGACTGTCAGTAACCAAACGAACCTTGCCATCAAGGGTATCATCGCCATCGAAGCCATGTCGAAAATGAGCTCAGCAGTCAAGAATACAGACGACGCGAATAAATACTCCGTCTGTACCGGTCCTTTATTTGCTATGCAGTACATTCATTTGTCCGTAGAGCGAAGCTGCGCGCCTCTACGCACAATGGAAAAGCGTTGCATTGGGCAGCGACCAGCATCTCCTTGCAGCGTATGGGCAAAGTAGTGACTCGTGGACTTTAGGCTACAATCTATTCGCGGATGTGTGGCTCGGCACTAGCTTGGTGGAACTGCCGGTCAGTGTACTTGAATGCTCGCTTCTTGCCGTCTGTGACCCGTTCCAGGTATACAACGGACACAGCAATTTCATTAACGACCTCGTGTCAAATTCAAACTTCAGCAACTATGGCATGCCTATTGACAACGCCGTTCCCACAGATACAAGTGCCGCTGTGTCTAGTTGGTATTTATACGATTCTTGTATTCTGTCGCTGACCTCGTTCCGAGTCTAGGCTGGAGTTTATTTGTAGCTGCTATGACTACAAATCCAGGCCTACGCTCTGCCCTTATCTCGAAAGTTTTCAATGCGACGATGGTATACCGGCCCGGGGTCACCGACACTGCGCTTGCTGTCTATTATAGTACTGCTAACGGAACACCACTTCAGGGAGTGTCTAGGTGAGTTAATTGAGAAATAATATCTGATGTCCTGACTAAAGTTGCTGCAATGCTTATTAGTCCCGCACTAGGTGCTATGTTTGCGCCATTGGCTCTGAAGTTCGTGCAAAGCGGAACCTTCATTTTTTTTTCGTTCCTGACTGGGATACTTTCTCAGTGTTCCTGCGCAGACAATAAATGCCGACGGGCTGCCGGGTTCGCCATCACGCAGAAAGCGGAACATCGGTGCAATTGTCGGGGGCCTTATAGGTGGTGTTGCCGCCGTCGTTGCTGTGATCGGTATCACTGCCTCCGTACAGCGTCGACGGAGTCGGGCTAGACCTAGATCTATCTTGACCTTTTCAACCGATTTCAGGGAATCCGGCGCAGAACCGATAGTGACACCCTTCGATCCGTATTCTTACGAGGCAGTACAGGACTCAAGAATATTGGCAGAGCAGCAGCCATTATCAACTGAGGAGCCGGGGGAAGAGATGGTCGCCCTCCACCGTCTATCTTCGACGCCACGCACCGTATTTCCACTCCCACAACCAGAGACACCTGTTCCGGTTGGCTTAACTGACAAGGAAATTGCGCGGTTGCGTGCAGAGGGTTTTAACTCCCGGGAGTCCCGCAACCTTGGAGCCTCGTCATCGAATGTGTTACAGTCCACGCCCTCTCCGAATGCCATCCCCGAGTCCCGTGAAGCGCCATACGATCCTCGGAGACTACACTCCGAAGTCGAATCTCTTGTTCGGCGAGAGATGGAGCGACTTCATACGGAAGGATTGTTAATTACGGCACCGCCGAGCTATAGGGAGGGAGATGAATAATTCACTGGTTCTTATTCTTTGGACACAGTTTCACGGTGGTCTTTGCGATTGTTATTTCACACGCACTTTGTAATTTTCCTGTAGGGACAAGGACATTCCAATTATACACTTACTGTAGCCTCTTAACGTTAAGCGTTGAGGTGACATTCAAGTTCGTCGCGGGCGGCGAGATCACAGCAACTTGCACTGTGAACGTCATCTCACAGTAGTTGTGTAAAATTACCAGGTAGTGTCCGGAGGTGTGCTCGGACCGGAGGCCGGAGGTCCAACCGCGTCGGAGCGCCCGTCAGCCACGCGTTCGAACTTCGCAGGCGTGGCAACATACTGGCAACATTCAGTTTTTACAGTAGTTACTCACAGTACGTGTCGCGCACTACATGTCGCTAACTATTTTTTCCTCACAACTTTCTACATTTTCCTATAGGATTGGCTCAGCTTGATGCGCGTATCCCTGACACTCCCTTTGCCAACCCCTTACCGACTCAGGCTTAGTAGTAGGATTCTCTCAGGGATTTAAGGTCGCTCTCCTCCTAGTCGAGGGAAGCACCGTGTCGAATTCGAGGTGTGTCTCTTCCCTTTTCTCTCTCGTTTTCTGCGTGACTTGTCCTCGCTCTCGCACACGTCATCGCCCCGTTCCTGTGCACCCTGCTCTCAGTCGCCCGGGCTAAGCCTCTGTGGAACCGCTGTCCCCCTCTCGTCCCCTCCTCTCTCTCGTTTCACTGGCACCTCCTCACTGTTCAGGGCGACACCATCACTTTCGCAGTAACACTCTTAGCTACATTAGTGCGGCCCAGCGAAAGTCGACGCGGGTCGCGGGCTCGCGGGTCCGGACAAGGCCAGACAAGACAAGAAAGATGAGAAAGTGATGACTCAGTAGTACCTTATCACCACGCGAGGGAACGCGAGAGAGTTTCAAGAAGAGGAGTCGTCCGGGTCCTAGTAGGGGCGAAGATACGTACGACTCGGTGCGAGTGGTCCATGTCCGAGTCCGAGTCCGACTGTCCGAGTCTTATATACATGCGGTTTTGCTATACACCTGTGAAGGAGCCTGAGTGCGCAGATGGGACTGTATACTCGTAATTGTAGAAAGGGAGAAGGGCCGGGTGTGTCACGGAGGAGAACGCTGGGAAGTGTCGTGCTTGGCTTTGCCAAAGCATTTGGCGCGCCGTTTGCTATCCTCTGGGCGCGCTTCCTTGCACCTGTCTGGCTCGCCGCACAGCCGAGTGCTCAAATATCCCTTGCGCTTGTGACCGCCGCGCTCTTCGCACACCTCAAACTTATCGACGCGCGGCGGCGCGGGCTGTCCATGCGAACCTTGCGGCCGATCCCGCGCCAGGCGTACTCCCTCGATTACAGCAAGGCGTGTCAACGACGGAGGTTGCGCAAGAGCAGGGAGTTATGGCTATGACGTCGGATGAGGTCGTACCGGACGTACCCCTTGCGCTCCTAGAGCGACTAGCGTTCTTTGCGAGTGGACATCAAGCGACTCTTTTGAGCATCCAATGGAAGTCCGCGTTCGTGGCAACTTCGTGCTCACCCCTACAGTGATCCGCTCTCGCCCCACCGTGCTCATCGCTCTCGCGACATCACTCCTCTGCATCTGGAACGTCGCCCCGCTTGACATTACCTCATCCCTACATCGAGGGATACAGTCCGCACCACTGGCAGATCCACCGCCGAAAAGCCAGGCGCATGTCGCGATGCTCGCGGGGGTACGTGCCGCTTTTGGCATATCGCAATACTTTGCTGCGTTGTTGCTCGTCAGCCTGTGCGCTCGGCGCGGCAGGGCTGCGGCGCCATCTCATGGCGTGGAAGGTGTTTGCGCCAAGGTATATGCTTGGTGCTGTTGAGTTAATCTGCGCGGATGTTGCGGTGTTGGTTGGGATGTGGCTTGGTGTTGGTCGTATTATCAGTCGTATCACTCGCGTGTTCGCATTTCCAGCAGCACCCCGGGCGAGCTCGAGCAATAGGTCTAAGGCTCGACAGCAATCGGAGGAAAGCCCCAAGCTTGCATAAAATGGATTGGTTGCATCAGGAAAAATCCCTTTTGCTAGCGAGTACTAGCGAGGGATAATTTGCCTTAATTTGGCAAGTCCATTTCAAATTAACCCTCGCTAGTACTCGCTAGCACTCGCTAGCACTCATTATCAAATGAGGTTTTTCCTGATGACGTTTTGTTGTAAAGACGCATAACCGACGCGTGTATCTCCGCCTTTATTCTATTTCTGGGCTCGTAATGGTAACTTTTGAACCACTATGATGCTATACCTCCGTGGCCGATTGCCGATAGCCGATGACTTAAGTCACGCAAAGAAACACCATTGATCGTGCAGGCTTGAGGCTGGTCCCAGCGCTAGCTCCGACACCGTCACCTTTATGAGGTCTATGAACTGCGATAATGCGGGTAAATAGGGAATTAGAACGTAAACCTTGGACATGGAGCGGCCGTCGACTCAGACACGATCAAGGCCTTGCCGACTCAGGCGGTAAGCGGATGAGAAGCGTTCGTGAGGGTTGGAATGAGTGCGATACAGAGTCTGTTTTAAATTCGGTAAGTAAAAGGGAACTCTGAGACTGGCTCGGAAAATACATTGAGAGAAAATACGTTGAGAAGGAAAACAGTTCGGTAGAGCCTGAGCAAGGTCGTTCTCAGTCTAAATGGGCACTGCGGGCGTCTATTTATGAGGCAGACAGCCGCCGCAGACTTCTGTGCCGACTACGCGCATCTCAACAATATCAACCGTGAGCAGTACAAACTTGGACGGAAAGCACTCTCGATCTTGATTAGAAACCATTATGGAGGTATCGCGTCGACCCTGGACTTGGCATACGTGCTATGCATTTCTTGTTGTTTTGTGCATATAACTACTTCAGCGGCGCCTATGACACCGTGACATCGGCGCTTCCTGCGATGGAGCTCACTTGGACCGAAGTTCACTCGGGTTTCTGCTTCGCCAACTTCCTAAGTTACTGTACGGTATCATTATCATCATGGGAAGTTTTGCATTAAATTGTGGGCGAGTTTCCCCGGCAACCCCCCAGAAATTTTCATTTCTCGCCCAGATCCCTGCAACTGTCCTTTTCCACTCTGCGAGCGGTCCATCCTTCCTCTATTGTTTTTCTTGTCTGGAGCTGATGTCACTGGCAGTCTAAACAACGCAATGTCTTTCATTGTACCACAACTAACCATGATTTTCTTACCACTCCTCGCCCTTCTCCTGTCCTGTAACGTAAGGGCCCAGGGTTTTCAAGTTCCAGCAGTTCCCCTTGCTGTTCGTTCGCCATATCTCAACTGTTGGCTCCAAAATTTGAACTCGACAACAATAATTAATCAGACATGGCCGACTAGCCTCGATTCTCAGGTTTGTCATCTCGGAATATTTAGCAGGTCGTGAAATTCTCATCTTCAAGTTCCCTGTGTCAGACCCTAGGGTGGTCTGTCCTCGTACGTGTCGATGGTCTGACTTATTCGTTCTTGGGGGATGTACTCCCGAACATTTATAACGGTACCGTCAACCTTACAAGTTATGGGAACACTCCTACACAGACCGTTTTCACCGGGAATACTGGGCCCATGCAAGTCAATCTCACCTTCCTAAATCCTATCGAGGTTCGTTTTCACTCTTCTGTTACTCTTAATGTCTACATACGCATCATTTTAAGCCCGGAGATTGGGTCAAGCAATCCATCCCATTCTCATACTTGGCTTTCACCGCGAACTCCCTTGACGGCGCAAGTCACGATGTGCAGGTATATTCAGATGTCACTGGAGGTATGTGCAGTCGTTCTCCGGAATACATCTTCGCTCCTCCATCTTGGTTACAGAGTGGAACTCAGGGAATCGATCGAACACGATTCTGTGGAGCTCGACGTCCAATGCCGATGTCATCTTCCACAATGTCACACTCCAGTCACCGGTACTGTTCTTTGAGATCCTCGACCAAGCGGAATGGGGTAATCTATATTATGCCATGAAGGCCGTGCGTGATAGCTATCAATTGACTTTCTTACTCGACTTAGTCATGGTCTATGCAGGGGGACAATGTCACGTATCAAATCGCATTGGATGCTTACTCTCGGGGTAATTTCACGCGCAATGGAGTGTTAAATGGTCAACAAGATCCAAATCCACGTGCCATTACTAGTAGCAATCAGAGCACCGTCTTTGCCATATCTCGTGACCTTGGTATTGTAGAAGCCACGCAAGCTCCTGTTGTCTGGACGGTCGGCTACACCACCGACCCCGCCATCGTTTACACAGATCTATCTGGTGCCCCTCCGACACCTCGTATCCCGTACTACAAGACACAATACTCAAATGACGAAGAATTGGCTAGTATCAATTGCAACTCCTTGGGAAGATGATATGTCTAACATTAAAGTTCAGATTGTTGACTTTCTCAATGATTTTGGCAATGCGTCCTCTAGAGCGCAACAGCTGGACAACATGATACTGCAGAATGCCGCCTCTGTCTCGGAAGATCTTGTAGAGTTGGTCTCTTTGGCAGTCGCTGAAGTATACGGCAGTATGCAGCTAACAGTTGGGACTGACCCACATGGGAACTTGAACGATTCAGATATAATGGTGTTCATGAAGAATATCGGTGGGTTTGGGCCAAAGTGAGTCAACACAAGTTGTTTGTCCATCATGCTGAGACCTTCAAAGCCGGGTTACTGCCGTTGAGACTCTGTATGCTGCCTTTCCTGCATTGATGTACATCGATCCGTCGCTTGGTGCACCTCTCCTTGAACCACTATTTTGGCTTCAAGCCTCGCAAAATTATACCATCGGTTATGCTGCCGCTGATCTCGGTGCGTCCTGCATAAATACGAACATTGAGATATGATATTCAGAAAATCTGCCGTAGAGTCAGCCTATCCCAATGTGTCAATCAGCAATTCAAATCATAATCAGGGCGTCGAACGTCTGTATCTCTAATGCGCCGCTGTATTGGGCATTGTTGCTGACTAGCCCGTTCCAATAGAGACCGGGAATATGTTGATTATGACATACGCTTATGCGCGCGCAAGTGGGGACGGAAGCCTCATAAGTAGATATGTACGCCAAAATTCTAACTTCTTCCTGCCTGTAATAGCCTGAGGGCTTGATTGATGAACTCCGACAGTATCCGCTGCTGACTGTCTGGGCCGACTATTTGAACGCTTCAGCGCTGTTCAATAGTAATCAGTGAGTAGATTCGTGAGTTGACAAAATACATATTACTGATAATGGTCGATGGCGCAGGCATTCAGCAGATGACTTGTCTGTCAATAATCAAACGAACCTTGCGATCAAGGGCATCATTGCCATTAAAGCCATGTCGAAAATGAGCTCAGTAATCAACCAGACAGCCCACGCAAATGAATACTCCGTCCGTACTGATCTCTCATATACTATGCAGTGACATTAATTTATTTTAGAATGCTGCTGCGAACCTCTACGCCCAATGGAAGAGCCTTGCATTGAGCGACGACCAGCATCTCCTTGCAGCGTATGGGCAAAACCATTCGTGGACATTGGGTTACAATTTATTCGCAGATGTGTGGCTAGGCACTAACTTAGTTGAATCGTCGGTCGGTGTCTGTGATTACTAGTTTCCTGACGTCCCTGATCAGTTTTACTGGCAGGTATATAACGGGCATAGCAATTTCATCAACAACATTGTTATGAATTTAAACGTCAACAACTCTTACATACCTGTTAATAACCTTTTCACGGACACAAATGTCACTGTGTCTAGTTGGTACTTTTATAACTCTTAAATTCTTGTTGCTGACCTAGTTTTAGGCTGGAGTTTGTTTGCAGCCGCTATGACTACAGATCAGGGCCTGAGTGACGGGCTTATCTCGGACGTTAGCTACCTGGCTTACTATGCCTCGACACCTTTCCCTGTGTATTTTGGTAGTTTCAATGGATCAACCCTCCAGGGAGCGGCTAGGTGCGTTAATTGAGAAATTGGATGTGGGGTCCCGATTTAAGCTGCTATGATGTTTATTAGTCCCGCGCAAGGTGCTATGTTTGCGCCATTAGCTCTGAAGTTCGTGCAAACGGGCTGTCCAATTTGTTTTTCATTCCTGACTATATCCTCTCGTAGAGTTCCCAACAAAGCAATAATCGTGACAGCGCCGAATTTTCCATCGCACAGAACACGGAACAAGAATGTCGGCGCAATTGTCGGGGGCATCATAGGTGGTGTTGCCGCCATCTTTGCTGTGATCGGAATCGTTTCCTACGTGCAGCGTCAGCGTCGACGGAAACCGAAACCGAATAGACCAGAACCTATCGTTTCTTTTCCAACTGATTCCATCCAAGCCAACCCAAGGATAACAGTGACACATCCGAACTTTTCTGAAGCTACCCGGGACTCAGGAATTACGACAGAGCAGCAACCAATCTCGCGACCAGTGACACCCGTCCCAGTTGGTTTGTCGGACAAGGAGCTCGCGCGGTTGCGCACGGCGCCTCTTACTTCTCAGCAGGCTGACAACAGCCGAGGCGAGGCATCGAATGCGCCTCAGCTCACGTTATCTCCGACTGCTGTCCGAGCCGCCGAGACCGGTGGAGCGGCATTACCATCCGATACTCAGAGACTACATTCGGAAGTCGAGTTGTTGAGGTGGGAGATGGAGCGACTTCGTGCCAGTGCAGAGGGATCGGTTTTTGCGGCACCGCCGAGCTATACGGAGGGGAATGAATAGTTTGCTGGTTCTTAGTCCTTTGGATACACAAGTCATTGCGATGAATTATCTTGTATGGACACTGGACATTTCAATTATACACTTACTGTAGCCCCTTGGCGTGACATTCAAGTTCGTCGTGGGCGGCGAGGTCACATGCAACTTGCACTGTGTAAGCTCGGAGTCTCGGACCGGACCGGACCAACCGCGTCGGAGCGACTGTGTTCGAGAGTCGCTTTGAGTCGCTAACAATTTTTCTTTACAAATTTCTACATTTTCCTATGCGACCGGCGAAGCGTTGACGCGCGTATCCCCGACACTTCCTTCGCCAACCCCTTACCGACTGGGCTTAGTAGTAGGATTCTCCCATGTATTTAAGGTCGCTCTCCTCTTGGTCGATCGTGTCGAATCCCAGGTGCGTCTCTTCCATTTATTTCTCTCGTTTTCTGCGTGATTTGTCCTTGCTCTCGTACCCGGCGCCGTCTGCCCCATTCCCATGGACCCTGCTCTTAGCCACTCGGGCTAAGTTCTGTGGAACCGCTGTCCACACCGTTCCTCTCGTTTCACCTCTTCCCTGTTCTGGACGAAACCCGCCATCAGTTTCGCAGTAACAATCTTAGCTATAGTAGTGCCGCCGCCGCCCAGCGGAAGTCGGCGCGGGTCGCGGGTCGGGACAAGACAAGACAAGACAAGAAAAATGAGAAAGTCGTGACTCAGTAGTACTTTATCACCACGCGAGGCTGGGGTACGCGAGAGCCTGAGGGTTTCGAGAAGGGGAGTCGTCCGAGTCCTGGGGACGAAGATACGTGTGAGCCGTCCATGTCCTAGTCCCAGTCTTATATATATGCGGTTTTGCTATACGCCTGTGAAGGAGCCTGAGTACACAAATGGGCTACAGACTCGTAATTGATGAAAGGGAGAAGGGGTGCGGGTCATAAATGAAGGGGAATGGACTGCGGCTCGGCGGTGAGGTGAGAGCCGCAGACGTCTGGTAAAGAAGTATATCAAACTTAGCTGATTGAAGAAGGTTAGTCCGTACCGATCTTCAAGTTGATGGCCGCCCGCGACTGCTACGGGCACATCTACATGAAATGCCTGAAATGAAATACTTCAACAAACACTTCTTTGTAAAAATATGTAGCATAAAAACATATTACAGTAATGAGTCGGTGTCATATTGCTAGTGGTCGTTCTCAGTCTAAATGGGCACTGCGGGCGTCTAGATCTGCCGGTCCGTTGACTCGGACTACGCGCATGTCAACAATAACAACCGTGACCAGGACAAAGTCGGACGGAAACCACTCTCGGTCTTGATTAGAAACCGTTATGGAGGTATCGCGTCGACCCTGGACTTGGCATACGTGCTATACATTTCTTGTTATTTTATACGTATAACTACTTCAGCGGCGCCTATGATCACACATCAGCGGGATTCAGCGCTACGTGGAGCTCACTCGGACCGAGGTTCACTCGGGTTTCTGCTTCGCCAACTATCCTGAAAAGGACAATAAGTTACTGTATCATGATCATTATGGGAAGTTTTGCATTGTGGGCGAGTTTCCTCGGCAACCCCCCAGAATGTTTCATCCCTTGCCCAAATTCCTGCAACTGTCCTTTTAGCCTTTTCTACTCGGCGAGCGGCCAATCCTTCCTCTATTGTTTTTCTTGGCTGGAGCTGATATCACTGGCAGTCTAAACAACCCAATGTCTTTCATTGTATCACAACTAACCACCATTTTCTTACCACTCCTCGCCCTTCTCCTGTCCCGTAACGTAAGAGCCCAGGTGACTTCTATACCTCCAACAGTTCCCCTTGCTGTTCGTTCGCCATATCTCAGCTGTTGGCTCCAAAATGGGAATCCGGCAACAACATTTGGTCAAACATGGCCGACTACCTTCAATCATTCTCAGGTTTGTCATCTCTGAATATCTAGCTGATCATGAAATTCTCATCTTCAAGTTCTCTGTGTCAGATCTTAGGGTGGTCTGTCCTCGTACGTGTCGATGGCCTGACTTATTCGTTCTTGGGGGATGTACTCCCGAACCTTTATAACGGTACCGTCAACTTCACAAGTATTGCGATTACTCCTACACAGACCGCGGTCACCGCGCGAGCTGGGCCCATGCAAGTGAATCTTACCTTCCTAAATCCTATCGAGGTTCGTTTTCACTCTTCTGTTACCTTCAATGTCTACATACGCATCATCTTAAGCCCGGAGATTGGGTCAAGCAATCCATCCCATTCTCATACTTGGCTTTCACCGCGAACTCCCTTGACGGCGCAAGTCACGATGTGCAGGTGTATTCAGATATTAGCGGAGGTACGTGCAGTCGTTCTCCGGAGTCTATCTTTGCTCAGCTTGGTTACAGAGTGGAACTCAGGGGATCGATCGCAGACGATTCTGTGGAGCTCGACGTCCAATGCCGATGTCATCTTCCACAGTGTCTCACTCCAGACACCGGCAGTGTTCACCGAGATCATCAACCAAGCGGAATGGGGTAATCTGTATTATGCCATGAAGGCCGTGCGTGATAGCCATCAATTTACTTTCTTACTCGACTTAGTCACGGTCTATGCAGGGGGACAACGTCACGTACCAAATCGCGGAGGACGCTTACTCTCGGGGTAATTTCACGGACAATGGAGTGTTAAATGGTCAACAAGATCCAAATGATCCACGTGTCATTAACGTTCAGTTCGCCGTCTTTGCCATATCGCGTGACCTTGGCACTATAAATGCCACGCAAACTCCTGTTGTCTGGGCGGTCGGCTACACTACAGACCCTGCCATCAATTACACTGATCTATCTGGTGCTCCTCCGATATCTCGTAGCCTGTACTACAAGACACAATACTCAAATGACGACGAAGCTTTGGCTAGTATTAATTGCAACTCTTTGGGAAGATGATATGTCTAACATTAAAGTTCAGATTGTTGACTTTCTCAATGATTTTAGCAATGCGTCCTCTAGAACCCAACAGCTGGACAACAAGATGCTCCAAGATGCCAACTCTGTCTCGGATGATCTTGGAGTCTTGGTCTCTCTCGCAGTCTCCGAAGTATACGGCAGTATGCAGCTAACAATTGGGACTGACGCGCACGGAAACTTGAACAATTCAGATAAAATGGCGTTCATGAAGAATATCGGTGGGTTGGGGGCAAAGTGAGTCAACACAAGCTGTCTGTCCATCATGCTGGGGCTGAGTCCGACCTTCGAAGCCGAGTTACTGCCGTTGAGACTCTGTATGCTGCCTTCCCTGCATTGATGTACATCGATCCGTCGCTTGGTGGACCTCTACTTGAACCTCTATTCCAGCTTCAAGCATCGCGTAATTATACCGTCGGATATGCTGCCACTGATCTCGGTGCGTCCCGCATAAACACGAATATCGAGATATGATATTCAGAAAATCTGCCGTAGGATCAAACTATCCCAATGTGTCAATCAGCAATCTGAATCATAATCAGGGCGTCGAACGTCTGTACCTCTGATACTGTTTTGGGCATTGTTCAAGTTGCTGACCAGCCCCGGGCCGTCCCCATAGAGACCGGAAATATGTTGATTATGACATACGCGTATGCGCGCGCAAGTGGGGACGGAAGCCTCATAAGTAGATATGTACGCCAAAATTCTAACTTCTTACAGCCTGTAATAGCCTGAGGGCCTGATGGACTCTGACAGTATTCGCTGCTGACTTTCTGGGCCGACTATTTGAATGCTTCAGCGTTGTTCAACAGTAATCAGTGAGTTAATTCGTGAGTTGACAGAATACTTATTACTGATAATGGTCGATGGCGCAGGCAATCAGCAGATGACTTGTCTCAGGCTGTCAATAATCAAACGAACCTTGCGGTCAAGGGCATCATTGCCATCGAAGCCATGTCGAAAATGAGCTCAGTAGTCAACCAGACGGCCGACGCAAATAAATACTCCGTCTGTGCTGGTATCTCATATGCTATGCAGTGACATTAATTCGTTTTAGAATGCTTCTGCGAACCTCTACGCCCAATGGAAGAGCCTTGCATTGAACAGCGACCAGCATCTCCTCGCAGAGTATGGGCAAAACAATTCGTGGACTTTGGGTTACAATTTATTCGCGGATGTGTGGCTGGGCACTAACTTGGTGGAATCGTCGGTCGGTGTCTGTGATTACTAGTTTCCTGACGTCCCTGATCAGTTTTACTGGCAGGTGTATAACGGGCATAGCAATTTCATCAACAACATCGTTTCGACTTCAGACTTCAGCAACTTTGGCATGCCTGTTGATAACCTTTTTACGGACACAAGTGTCGCTGTGTCTAGTTGGTACTTTTATAATTCCCAAATTCTCCTGGCTGACCTAGTTTTAGGCTGGAGTTTGTTTGCAGCGGCTATGACTAAAAATCAAAACCTGAGCTCAGAGCTTATCTCGAGGGTTAGCAACCGGGCATCCTCTACCAATCTCTCGGGAGTGTTCCCTGTGTTTTATGGTAGCATCGACGGATCAACCCTCCGGGGAGCGGCCAGGTGCGTTAATTAAGAAATTGGATGTGGGGTCCCGATTGAAGTTGTTTATTAGTCCCGCACAAGGTGCCGTGTTTGCACCATTAGCTTTGAAGTTCGTAAAGCGGACGCTCCATCTATTCATTCCTGACTAAGACCCTCATAGAGCTCCTGTACTCACTATAAATGCTAATGGGACGACGGGGAAACCGACACCACATAGAAAACGGAATATTGGCGCGATTGTCGGAGGCATTATAGGCGGTGCTGGCGCCATCCTGGCTGTGATCGGAATCGTTACCTTCGTGCAGCGTCGGCGTCGACGGAAACCAAAACAGAAACGGAATAGAGCGAGACCTATCTTGTCTTTTCCAACTGATTCTATCCAAGCCGGCCCAGTGACACCCTTCGATCCGAACGTTCCTGAAGCTACCCAGGACGCAGGGATTATGACAGAGGGGCAACCAGCAGTGGCAACCGTCCCAGTCGGTTTGTCCGACAAGGAGCTTGCGCGGTTGCGCGCGGAGGTTCTTACTTCTCAGCAGCCCGACAACCCCCAAGACTCGACATCGAATGTGTCTCGGCCCACGTTCTCTCCGGTTGCTGTCGCCGAGACCGGTGGGGAGGCATTACCATACGATACTCGGAGACTACATTCAGAAGTCGAGTCGTTACGGCGGGAGATGGAGCGACTTCGTGCAGAGGGATTGGTCAATGCGGTACCACCGAGCTATACGGAGGGGGGTGGATAGTTTACTGGTTTTTAGTCCTTTAGATACACGAGTCTTTGCGATTGTTATTTCGCATACAATTTGTATTTTCTTGTAGGGACACCTCCGGACATTTCAACTACACTTACTGTAACCTCCTAGTGTTAAGTGTTGAGGTGACATTCAAGTTCGTCGCGGGCGGCGATGTCACACTGCAACTTGTACTGTGAACTTCATCTGATGGTAATTGTGTGAAGTTACCAGGCAAGTTAGTGTAAGAATACTTCCGGAGGTATGCTTGGACCGGACCGGACCAACCGCGTCGGAGCGCTCGTTAGCCACGCGTTTGAAGCCGCAACTACGCAGCAATCCCTTTGTGTCTCTTCCCTTTTCTCTCTCGTTTTCTGTGTGATTTATCCTCGCTCTCGCTCTCGTCACCGCCCCGTTCCCGTGCACCCTGCTCTCAGCCGGGGCGGTTCAACCTCGTGTCCACATCATCCCTCGAGTCTCGTCCTCTCCTCTCTCTCGTTTCACCTCTTCCCTGTTCTGGATGAAACCATCACTTTCGCAGTAACACTCTTAGCCGCAGTAGTGCGGCCCAGCGGAAGACGACGCGGATCGCGGGTCCGGACAAGGCCAGACGAGACAAGAAAAAAATGAGGAATTGGTGACTCACTACTTTATCACCACGCGAGGGCACGCGAGAGCCTGAGGATTTCGAGAAGAGGAGTTGCCTGAGTCCTGGGGACGAAGATACGTGTGAGGCTGTGAGCGGTCCATGTCCGAGTCCGAGTCTTATATACATGCGGTTTTTCTATACACCTGTGAAGGAGCCTGAGTGCAAATGGGACTGCAGACTCGTAATTGATGAAAGGATTGATAAAAGGGATAGTAAGGGGTGCGAGTCCTATAAATGAAAGGGAATGAAGTGCGGCTCGGTGAGGTGAGAACCACAGACGTTTGGTGAGGTCGTATATCAAACTTAGCTGATTGAAGAAGTTTGGCAGACAATGCAATTGAGAGCTTGAGAGTAAGCTTTGATGGTCACAGAGGCACATCCACATGAATTGCCCTTGAAAAGAATCACTTCAACAAACACAGTCACTTCTTTTACTCTGAATAGAAATATGTAGTACTACGTAGTCACCATTGAGAGCATAGTGATAGACTATATGCTCACCGTGACAGACTTCTGACACACTGGCGCTGGTCCGATGACTCGGACTACGCGCCGTTGATGATCAACGCAACTTACCTCCATTCGCGTCGACACCGTGAGTGGACCTGGCATACGTGCTATGCAATTGCGTACATATAACTATGTCAGCGGCGCCTATCACACATCAGCGCTACGTGGAGCTCACTTGGACCGAGGTTCGTATCATGATGGGAAGTTTTGCGCCGTTGTGGACGAGTTAGTTACCTTGGCAGCCTCCCAGGAATTTTCATCCTTTGCCCAGATTCCTGCAGCTGTCCTTTTTCACTCTTCTTTTCCACTCTGCGAGTGGCCGATCCTTCCTCTATTGTTTTTCTTGTCGGGAGCTGATGTCACTGGCAGTCTAAACATCGCAATGTCTTTCATTGTATCACAACTAACCATCATTTTCTTACCACTCCTCGCCCTTCTCCTGTCCTGTAACGTAAGGGCCCAGGTAACTTCTATACCTCCAGCAGTTCCCCTTGCTGTTCGTTCGCCATATCTCAGCTGTTGGCTCCAAAATGGGAATACGGCAACAACATTTGGTCAAACATGGCCGACTACCTTCAATCATTCGGTTTGTCATCTCTGAATATCTAGCTGATCGTGAAATTCTCATTTTCAAGTTCTCTGTGTCAGATCTTAGGGTGGTCTGTCCTCGTACGTGTCGATGGTCTGACTTATTCGTTCCTGGGGGATGTAAACCCGAACCTTTATAACGGTACCGTCAACTTCACAAGTATTGCGATCACTCCTACACAGACCGCGGTCACCGCACGAGCTGGGCCCATGCAAGTCAATCTCACCTTCCTAAATCCTATCGAGGTTCGTTTTCACTCTTCTGTTACCTCCAACGTCTACATACGCATCATCTTAAGCCCGGAGATTGGGTCAAGCAATCCATCCCATTCTCATACTTGGCTTTCACCGCGAACTCCCTTGACGGCGCAAGTCACGATGTGCAGGTGTATTCAGATATTAGCGGAGGTACGTGCAGTCGTTCTCCGGAGTCTATCTTTGCTCAGCTTGGTCACAGAGTGGAACTCAGGGGATCGATTGCAGACGATTATGTGGAGCTCGACGTCCAATGTCGATGTCATCTTCCACAGTGTCTCACTCCAGACACCGGCAGTGTTCACAGAGATCACCAACCAAGCGGATTGGGGTAATCTATATTATGCCATGACGGCCGTGCGTGATAGCTATCGATTTACTTTCTTATTCGACTTAGTGATGCTCTATGCAGGGGGATAATGTTACGTACCAAATCGCGGAGGATGCTTACTCTCGGGGTAATTTCACGAGCAATGGAGTGTTAAATGGTCTACAAGATCCAAATCCACGTGCCATTAGCGCTCAGTTCGCCGTCTTTGCCATATCGCGTGACTTGGGCACTGTAAATGCCACGCAAGCTCCTGTTGTCTGGGCGGTCGGCTACACTACAGACCCTGCCATCAATTACACTGATCTATCTGGTGCTCCTCCGATATCTCGTAGCCTGTACTACAAGACACAATACTCAACTGACGAAGCATTGGCTAGTATTAATTGCAACTCTTTGGAAAGATGATGTCTAACATTAAAGTTCAGATTGTTGACTTTCTCAATGATTTTAGCAATGCGTCATCTAGAGCGCAACAGCTGGACAATGAGATACTGCAGAATGCGACCTCTGTCCCGGGTGGTCTCGGAGACTTGGCCTCTCTCGCAATCGCCCAAGTATATGGCAGCATGCAGCTAACAGTCGGGTTTGATGCTCACGGAAACATTAACGAGTCTGACGTAATGGTGTTCATGAAGAATATTGGTGGTGTACAGGCAAAGTGAATCCTCATGCTCTTTTGTCCATAATACCGGGACTGAGTTTGACCTTCACAGCCGAGTGAATGCTGTTGAGACGCTGTATGCTGCCTTTCCTGCATTGATGTACATTGATCCGAGCCTTGGTGGACCTCTCCTTGAACCTCTGTTTCGGCTCCAACCATCTCGTAACTCTTCCATGACATTTTCCGCCGCTGATCTCGGTGAGTGTCGCATAACCATGAACGTTGAAATATGATATTAAGACCGTTTGCTGTAGGATTAAACTATCCCAGTGTGTCAGGCAACAATTCAAATTCTAATCAGGGTGTTGAACGTCTGTACCTCTGACGCGGGATCTGCGCCGGCTTTGCTGATCAGTCCCTTCTCATAGAGACCGGGAATATGCTGATTATGACTTATGCTTATGCGCGCGCAAGTGGGGACGGAAGTCTCATAAGTAGATATGTACGTCAAGACTCTACTTTCTGTCTGATCGGGCCTGATGAGCTCGGACAGTATAATCTGCTGACTTCCTGGAGCGACTATTTGATTGCCTCGACGCTTTTCATTCATGACCAGTAAGGTATTTCTCTGAGTTGACAGAATACGCACCACTGACGATGGTCGATGACGCAGGTCTTCCGCAGATAACTTATCCATCAGTAATCAAACGAACCTTGCGATCAAGGGCATCATTGCCATCGAAGCCATGTCAAAAATGAGCTCAGTAGTCAACCAGACAGCCGACGCAAATAAATACTCCGTCTGTACTGGTCCTTCATATGCTATGCAGTGATATTAATTCATTTTAGAATGCTGCTGCGAACCTCTACGCCCAATGGAAGAGCCTCGCATTGAGCAGCGACCAGCATCTCCTTGCAGCGTATGGGCAAAACAATTCGTGGACCTTGGGTTACAATTTATTCGCGGATGTGTGGCTAGGCACCAACTTGGTGGAATCGTCGGTCGGTGTCCGTGATTACTAGTTTCCTGACGTCCCTGATCAGTTTTACTGGCAGGTATATAACGGGCATAGCAATTTCATCAACAACATCGTTATGACTTCAGACTTCAGCAACTTTGGCATGCCTGTTGATAGCCTTTCTACGGACACAAATGTCGCTGTGTCTAGTTGGTACTTTTATAATTCCTAAATTCTCGTGGCTGACTTAGTTTTAGGCTGGAGTTTGTTTGCCGCTGCTATGACTAAAAATCAAAGCCTGTGCTTCGAGCTTATCTCGAGGGTTTGCAACCGGGCATCCTCTACCAATACCTCCGGAGTGTTCCCTGTGTATTATGGTAGCGTCGACGGATCGACCCTCCAGGGAGCGGCTAGGTGCGTTAATTGAGAAATTGGATGTGGGGTCCTGATTGAAGTTGCTATGATGTTTATTAGTCCCGCACAAGGTGCTGTGTTCGCACCATTAGCTTTGAAGTTCGTAAAGCGGACCCTCCGTCTATTCATTCCTGACTAAGACCCTCGTAGAGCTCCTGTACTCACAATAAATCCCAATGGGACGGTTGGGACACCGACAAGAAAACGGAACATTGGGGCGATTGTCGGAGGCATCATAGGTGGTACTGGCGCCATCCTGGCTGTGATCGGAATCGTTGCCTTTGTACATCTTCGGCGGACTCGGAGACGGGCTAGACCTACAACTATCTTGTCTTTCTCAACTAATTTCGTAGGTGCTGGTCCACTGGGAAACGTGACACCCTTCGATCCGAACTCTTTCGAGGCAACCCAGGACTCAGGAATCTCAACGGACCAGCGGCCTTTAGTAACTGAGGACCCGGAGGCAGAGATGGTCGCCCTCCGTCTTCTATCTTTGGCGCCACCGACCGTACTTCCACGCTCGCGACCAGTAGCACCCATTCCAACTGGCTTAACGGGCAAAGAGATTGCGCGGTTACGCGCAGAGGCTCTTAGTTCGCAGCAGTCCCACAACGCCTCGACATCGAATTTGTCTCGGTCTACGTCTTCTCCGAATACTGTCACCGAGTCGTCCAGTGGAACGACCTCGTCAATTAACCCTCAGAGATTACATACGGAAGTTGAGTCGCTAGTACGACGGGAGATGGACCGACTTCGTACACAAGGGTTGGTGCTTGATGCGCCACCGAGCTATACGGAGGGGGGTAGATAGATTACTGGTTCTTACTTTTTACTTTTTTTTCAACTCATTTCTACGGGATCTTGCGTTTTATTCTCTTGTAAGATCATTTCAATTGTACACTCCATGTACTACTCGCTTAAAGATACCATCGCAATGTTGACGCGATGACTCGGAGGGGGTTTCGTCGCGTACACGTTGCAACTTCAATATTCAGGAATTGTGTGCAATGACGCTGCAGGCCAGTCTTTCCAGTCGATGGTATTTGGATCAGCCATGCCATGGCCATGCCGTGCTTGTCATGTCGCTGTCGATGTACCGCGCTACATCGCACCCGCCGCGGCGGATGTCCACATGGCATTCACACGCTTTTAAGACCTCGGGCTCCGATCTTCGTCTTGCCTACCACAACAACGTCGATTCAGATCTTGAGGCCAATCCAAGGACAACTTGAAGAGAGACAAGAAACCCTCGATTGACCCTTGTCCTTTTGACCGTCCACTTTTCAAGTCGGTTTGGCGATTGGCAGCCAGGAATATAATATCCAGTCTCAGGATCAGGTACTACTATTGGTCCTTATTGGCTTTCAAGTTGTACCGTGACGGCGCATGCACAGCAGAGTTCCATTTCTCATGGTTCTTTAGCAACCCGGGTCTAGACATCAACCGGCGAAGCTGATGGAAGGTTGGCGGCGAAATGGCCTCAGGCTGATACAACTGCTACCACGCGCATCGACATAGAAATCCCTGATTTAAAATACTTCACCGTACTGATACATGATGGGACATAACAGCATCTGCATCAAAATGATGATCGAGAAAAAGTACCTGAGAAATTCAGAGAAAATGTCCTCACTTTCTAATCCATCCCTGTGCTAGGTCCGCGGCCTCGATTAGGTGTAACCAAGCCTATTGAGTCACCCAAGGCGTCTACTGTAGAATTGGAGGATAGTCTCCAATTCTACAGACTGCAAGTGTAAAACCTTATTGAGAGTGCATATTGCATATATGAGATGACGTGATGACCGCGGCCACGTGGTCGATGGAACAGCAACGATTCGGGTGTTATTCGGATGCTATACTGTACGACTTCACTTTGACTGGCCTGATCATCAAAAAGATCCGAGTCAACAACCAGTAACCATCAATTGCGCGTCTGTATAATTTAAATTGATCGCCCTCTCAGTTAAGGAACGTTGTCGAGCAAGCAGTGGCCGAAGACTGTAGTATATCGCAGACAGACTTGAAGTTGCGATAAGAAACAAATCCAACAGCCTGAGTGCCTGAGAACCGCCAATTGAGATTCGAATTCCAGAGTTGATTTCCAAACACTGTCTCCAGCGGAGGAGGGTGCGGTTCGGATCTGGTAATGTCATGTCAGCGTTTCCGAGTCAGCCACTTTTCATATTATTAGCAAAGACTGGTGTTGCATGTGGCGTGGCCGTTGAAAACAGAAAGGAAACAGATTGAGTGAGTCAGACTCACCACTTGGCCTGGCCAGGGGATAATCAGATCAGCCGTTTCCATCCACGTCGTCAGGTGGATCAGGCTGTCATGGTGTTAGTATGACTATGTCCAGCCTCAGTTGTTCTGATGGATTGCAGAGAGCCTAATCAATGTGCAGTGCCCTCATGGAGACGGACAATCGTAAAGGGAAGACGGCATCTCGGCACATTGATGTGCCTGATACGAGTCATACGACAACTTGAAAAGTTAGGGACTGGTTGGTCGGGGCTGTGGAGCATATTAGTCGCGATATATACGAGGCTTATATTACATTTTCTGTAAGATATAGCCTGTATCAATGCGTTTGACACTTGAAATATTCGGAGAAATTGTTCGTGCTGGGGATGTAATTGTCGAATCTCGAGTGTGCGTGAGTGGCTGTGTATACGTATAAGCCACTACAGGATGAGGAGCCATCAACACTGGCAGTACACTGCCATTTTTCGCTGCAGGGAACCCGCTTTCAGTGAATGCTCTCCACTGGCTGTGCGCGTCATTACATAGTAGTGGCTGTGCGATCTCGTCGGACTCACTAATAAAGTCCACTTTCGCTTATCCACCTTTCCTACTGCAGTGTTGTGTACTCACTAGCATAAAATCCTGTAAGGGTAAATTCGAATGGGTGCCAATAAGAAAAATGGGTGCCGACAGCAATATCTAGAACTAGGACATTGCTGGAATGACTGATTTTTACAGCAATCTTAAGCGGGAGGGTTGGCGCTTAATTTTCGGCTGTGATACTGTTGCTTCGAATGCGCGTCTTTTCAAAAATTCCCGGCCGTTAATCTCGGCCATCAACAACCAATACAGTAGAGCAACCGGTTACGTTTCACAGGCAAATATAGATTCCTGCGCTTCTTAGACACTTTGTCGCTCTCGTATTCACGAGAATGGTGTTCGCATTTCTCAGTCTCACATGCACAGACGGAGGCAGGAAAAGCAAAAAGGGCCAGTATCAGACCAGACAAAGCCGTGGCAGCAGCGGGCCGCGTCATCGGGCCGGCCGAACGAACCGGAACCAAACAATTAAAATGAAATTAATTCAACTCTGCGACTCGTGTGTCAACGGAGCGCCCATTCTCAACTGAATGCTGGCTTGGAAGTGCCTCAGCCCGTCAGCTGCCCAATTCCGTGGCTGGACATACCACAACTTTCTCGCAGAGATTTGAAGCAACACCAAGTTTCACGGAGGGATAAGTCGATTAAGCCCATTGGCGGCGAATCACGTGAACCTGGACATTGCGGTATCACAACATCTGTGAGTGAGCGCTTATCATCATCCGTCAACGCTACGTTGGACCGAGTCGGAGGTTCATTCTGAATTATTCTGTCTAGTGACCAGTACTATGGGCGTGTTATCCTGGCAGCGCCCCAGGAGATTTCATCCTTGTCCTGATCCCGCAACTGCCACCGTCCTTCTCCGCTCTGCGCTGGCCAATCCCTCATCTATCGTTTTGCTTTGTCCGGAGCTGATGTCACTGACGGTCTAAACAACTCAATTTCTTTCATCGCATCTGAGTCACGACTAACCATGATTCTGATTCTCATACTACTCACGCTCATCGTTGTCCCCAATGTAAAGGCCCAGCAAACTATTATCCCACCAGTAATCCCCCTTGCTGTTCGTTCTCCATATCTCACTTGCTGGAACAACCATTCGAACAACGCCGTGATTGGTGATTCATGGCCGACGACCTTTAATGATACTCAGGTTTGTCATCCACGAATATTTAGCCGGCCGTGAATTCTCAAATCTTTTTGTGTCAGATCCTAGGATGGTCTGTCCTAGTACGTGTCGACGGCCTGACCTATTCGTTCCTAGGGGCTGTAACCTCGAGTATCGAGTATCCTCAACGGTACAGTGAACCGCACAAGTATTACGGTTACCCCTACACAGACCGTTGTCACTGGACAAGCTGGGCACATGCAAGTCAACCTCACCTTCTTAAATCCTATTGAGGTTCGTTTTCACTCCGTTGTTTACTTTCAATATCCACATGCGCATCAATCTAAGCCCCAAGATTGGGTCAAGCAATCCATCCCATTCTCATACTTGGCTTTCACCGCAAACTCATTGGACGGCGCACGTCATGCCGTGCAGGTGTATTCAGATGTCAGCGGAGGTACGTCCAATCCTTCTTCGGAGCCCGTCGTTTCTTTTCAGCTTCGTTTTAGAGTGGAACTCGGGGGATCGAACGAAGAACATTTTGTGGAGCCCGTCGTCCGAGATGTGATATTCAGAAAGTCTGCCGTAGGATCAAACTATCCCAATGTGTCAATCAGCAATTCGAACCATAGTCAGGGCGTCGAACGTCTGTACCTCTGATGCTGTTTTGGGCATTGTTGCTGACTAGCTCGTTCCAATAGAGACCGGGAATATGTTGATTATGACATACGCTTATGCTCGCGCAAGTGGGGACGAAAGCCTCATAAGTAGATATGTACGCCAAAATTCTAACTTCTTCCTGCTTGTAATAACCTGAGGGCCTGATTGACGAACTCCGACAGTATTCGCTGCTGACTTCCTGGGCCAACTATTTGAACGCTTCAGTGCTGTTCAATAATAATCAGTGAGTCGATTCGTGAGTTGACAGGATACATATGACTGATAATGGTCGATGGCGCAGGCATTCAGCAGATGACTTGTCTGTCAGTAATCAAACGAACCTTGCGATCAAGGGCATCATTGCCATCGAAGCCATGTCGAAAATGAGCTCAGTAGTCAACCATACAGCCGACGCAAATAAATACTCCGTCTGTGCTGATCTCTCATATGCCATGCAGCGACATCAATTCATTTTAGAATGGTGCTGCGAACCTCTACGCCCAATGGAAGTCCCTTGCATTGAGCAGCGACCAGCATCTCCTTGCAGCGTATGGGCAAAACAATTCGTGGACTTTGGGTTACAATTTATTCGCGGATGTGTGGCTAGGCACCAACTTGGTGGAATCGTCGGTCGGTGCCTATGATTACTAGTTTCCTGACGTCCCTGATCAGTTTCAATGGCAGGTATATAACGGGCATAGCAATTTCATCGAGAACATCGTTTTGACCTCAAACTTCAGCAACTTTGGCATGCCTGTTGATAGCCTTTCTACGGACACAAGTGTCGCTGTGTCTAGTTGGTACTTTTATAATTTCTAAATTTTCGTGGCTGACTTAGTTTTAGGCTGCAGTTTGTTTGCAGCCGCTATGACTACAAATCAAGGCCTGAGCTCGGATCTTATCTCGAAGGTTAGCAACCGGGCATCCTCTACCAATACCTCCGGAGTGTTCCCTGTGTATTATGGTAGCGGTGACGGAACAACCGTCCAAGGAGTGGCTAGGTGTGTTAACTGGGAAATCGTATCAGAAACCTCGACTGACTTTACTCTGCTTATTAGTCCCGCGCAAGGTGCTGTGTTTGCGCCATTAGTTCTGAAGTTCGTGCAAAGCAGACCCCTCCATCTATTCATTCTTGACTAAAACCCTCGTAGAGCTTCCGTACTCCCAATAAATGCTAATGGGACGACGGGGAAACCGAGACTACTTAGAAAACGGAACATTGGCGCGATTGTTGGAGGCATCATAGGTGGCGTTTCCGCCATCTTTGCTGTGATCGGAGTCGTTATCTTCGTACAGCGTCGACGAAGACGAGTTAGACCCAAATCTGTCTTGTCTTCAAGTGATACCTGGGAAGCTGGCCTACACGCGATCATAGTGACACCTTTCGATCCCAACCTGAACTCTTCTGAGGGAACCCGGGACACAGGATTTCTGCCGGAGCAGCAACCTTTAGTAGATGAGAACCCAGATACAGAATTGGTCGCTCTCCACCGTCCATCTTCTTCCCCACCCGATGTACTTCCACTCCCGCAACCAGTGGTACCCGTCCCAGTTGGCTTGTCCGACCAGGAGATTGCGCGGCTACGCGCACAGACCCTCGGTTCTCAGCAGTTTCAGGCTCAAACCCGCTCGACATCGAATGTGTCTCAGCCTGAGACTGCTGCTACCGAGTCCGGTGAAGCGTCATCGTCATACGATAATCGGAGACTACACTCAGAAGTTGAGTTTGAGTCTCTACGGCGCGAGATGGAACGTCTTCGTGCAGAGGGATTGGTAAATGAGGCACCGCCGAGCTATACGGAAGGGGATAGATAATAGTGTACTATAGTTGTTCTTAATTCTTTGTGCTTTACGATTGTTTTAGAGTTCATGTACTGTACACTTTCTTATTCTTTTACAGGGACCTTTCGGCTGTATACTCTCGAAACTACTTAGCTTTGTCATAGTGTTGGGATGCTGTTGGGATGACCAGCGCAACTAAGCGGAATTCGTCGCGGGCACGATGTAACCTCAGAGTCAGTCTCAGTCACTGGCCTGCCAGTGACTGTCGTATGACTTCTGAGAGGAATGGCCACGGCGGCATGCAGATCCTTTGCGCTGCCCACACACCTTCCAACTCGAAGACTATCCTGGACGTGCCTGCCTGATAGGGTTGCCGAAGTCCGGTTCAGTCCGGTTCTTTAGGTATTTTGCTGAACCTTGAACTGAACTTTAGGTTCGGTTCAGGGAATCTCTTGAACCTTGAACCGGACCATCGGTTCAGGTTCGGGACGGTCCAGTTCAGGTTCAGCAAGGGTTCGGACCGAAGTTACTCAAGTATTTCCTTTTTTTTTTTTAGGATGAACTCTTGCTCATCGCAGCTCAGCCTACCACGCGTCGTGTGTGTACCTTCTCACTCTGCCAGCACTGCAACGTGTATACTGACGATTCTGCAGATCATATCATGATATCATCCATCAACTCTTTGCCCGAGTCTCGGAGATCCTCGCTCAAGTACACTGGCAGGAGTGTTGATCGGAGCCAAACGATGCAGGCACGCACCCCAAGTGCGTCGACACTGCGCCCCGAGTGCACCTCATCCATGACGACCATGTCCTTCCACGTCATACGCTCAAAATTGGGCGTGTATATTTGTGCAAGCGCAGCGTGCGCAACCACCCCGCGACGTCGTTCAACACCACTGGATCAAAGTCATTCTCGTCCTTCAAGTTCTTCGTTCTACTTCCTAACGAGCCTTTGCTACTCCCAGCACCAGAGTGTCCACCGGAGTGCCCTGGACCGTTGTGTGGCCCCGATCCACCAATGCCGCCCTGCAGACCGCCAAAGTTGTCCAGGCCCGTGCCAAGTTGGCACGCTGCGATGATAGTACTGTCGTCGCAGCTACTACTATAGTCCCAGACATTACCAAAACATCTGTTTACGAGTGACATTGAAAGCTACATAGACTACTACTTACTTAGAGCTCCAAACTGAGGTGATCACCGACGGAATCCGCCTCCAAACAATCGAAGATAGAGTCAAGATGCCCAGTTGCATCGTCCACAGCTGCAATGTGTCCATTGCGATAGGAGCTTTTTAAAAGCTGCAACGCTTCGAAGGAGGCAACCGAAAGACGGTTACGACTTGGGGTTCCTGTGATCCCACCTCCTGAGAATGCTCGCTCAGAAGGCGTTGCCGACCCCTGAATAGCCAAGTAGTCCCTAGCCATCCGAGAAAGGGTTGGGTATTCTACAGCTTGGTGCTGTCGGGCATGAATCAGCAGGTGTTCGACTTCGAGCCATCAAAATTGACATACCCCCCAATGGCTAACTACGTTCACAACACCTTCTGCAAGAGGACTCTCGAGATATCTTCTCAACTCATCCCGAGGATCAAATCTCCCCTGCTCCACTTCCTGGCGGGAACGAACTGCATCACGCATCCATGCATATCCATACTGACCTTGAGATTTTGCAGAGCCTGAATTTTGTTAACCCGGAGGCTTGAGAAGCAGGAACGTCAGCTTACTAGAAGTGTGCTGTGTGCCCAGTGTGCCCGGTTTTGCAACTGATGCAACAGCAGGGGCGACATAATAAGCATCAAACTATCAGTAAAATCATAAAATGAGCACGCTGTATGATACCAAAATGTGGCAAAGTCAGCTTACAACTTCTTCGAGACGCTGGATGCCAGCCCTATAAAACTTCCGCTGCCATTTCTCTTCCGCGTACGCAGTCTTGATGGTTGGGTCTAGAGCTTGCAATGACAGCAATAAGGATCAATTACGTCCGGAAGAAAAGAATAACATACCAAGACAAATAAAGTAAGCGTCTGTGTCGTTTACTTTACGATACCATTTGTTGATGTTCTCCAGGCCCTTTTGTATCGCATGTTCGACCTCAGAAAATCTCGGAAGTTCAGCCATATTTTCCCACGATTGGAGGAGGAACTCGAGAACAGGGATTGTGCGCCATACTGTAGGCTCACGAGCACTCGAGAATGTTTGTTTGGCTGTTGCAGGTTCCTGTAACGAAAGGGTTAAGCTGGGTATCTCACAATATGTACAGTATTCGATAGATACCCGGAGAACTTCATGCATCAGTTCCATTGTGGCCCAGTCCTGCTTTCGAAGTCGAAAGTCTGAGTACGACTTTCCGTTCAAGTTTGGCACCTCATCACTATCATCTGCAAGCTGGACGAAGTGATTGACTCCCTAATCGCATCGCATCAGAGATGGTAATCAACGCATTGACTGAGAACCGTCAAACCTTCTTCAAAATTAGAAGCCGGTCCAGAAACGCGTACAGAGAAGCCCAGCGAGTACGAATCCAGAGGAGAAGCTGCAGAATGGGTACGTCAACCTGCTGGCACGACTTCTTAAAAAATGCCCGAGCCTGAGGAGAAGCACGAATCTGAATGAGTAGTATACAGTGTGAACGTCTGTGAGGATGATAGCAACCATGTCAAACATACCTGCTTTACGAGCAGAAGAGCTTTTCCAACAGAGTCAGCGGCATCCACTTCCACTTCCAGCGCCTCTTCTTCCTCTCCATCATCGCCTTCATTTTCCTCATCGTCATCATCATCGTCATCGAAACTGAAATCAGTGAGATGTGCACCGGAATCGTCGTTGCTTGTGACCTGGGGAGTTTTCTTCGTCTTTTTGAGGATTTTTCGTGCAGATGACTCAGTGGGCGCGACAGCCTGTACAAAAGTCTTAGCTGAGAGATCCACAGAATGTTCCATGCATCTGTAAAAGCGATTAGAGGGTGCTTTGGTTAAAGAAGTCTTAATATAGATGTACCGTATATAACGCTGCTTGGCATCAAACGACGGATCAAGAAGTCGTGTGTTGAACTCTCGCAGAGCGACTCCGTTGTTCGACGCATTGTCAGCAGTAAACCAGCCCACCTGAAGTAGCAGCGTCAGGCAAGAAAGACTTAACGGAGATTGATGCGTACTTTATTGCGCAGGTCATAGCGATCAACCGTACAGATAAGGACATTTGCCATATTAGCACCTGAGTGGTTACCCTCGAAATGCGTGAACGCTAGCTGCTCCGACTTGAGCTCCCAGTCATGGGGTCGATCCTTAGGTGCAGCAATGTAGTGACCTGTTACAGAAAGATATGGATCCTGTGCATCGGAGGTCCAGGTATCGAAGGTGAATGAAACCTTGCCCTCAATGTTTTCCAAAGCGTTGCGCACATTCGCTTCTGCAGCATAAGCCCGGAGAAGAATTTCCTGGTGAATCTTGGTTCGGTGAGGGATGTCGCTCTCAGAAAGCGAAGGTCGCGTGAACATCAGTAATCGGCGAAAAGAACCCTTGTCAACCAAATGAAATGACTGAAATAAACTGATCAGATTGGTATAATAACAGCACATGAATAATGACCTCATCCTCCTCGACAATAAGCTCAATAATATAATCAAGAAGGCCAGCTGTTGAGAACGTAGGAGGGCGAGGTTGCCGGGCAATAACCCCATCTAGGCTTCCTTGAATCAGCCTGAGGGAATATATTGATCTAAAATCGTTGAGTAGACGGGCGTGAATGAATTACCCATCAGCGGTCGTGACACTAGCCGACTTGGAAAGAGCTCGATGGTTGGTGACAATGTTTAGCTTATTGCACCGCGTCGTGTATAAAATTATGTGGTCAGGGTTTCTATGGAGCTTAGATTAGTGATGTATATAAGATGTGATCATTACATACCTCGCAATATGAGTGCGCAAAGTCGAGACGCTTCCAGTAAGGAAGCAATTTTTCTTGAGAACTCCTGCTGATCTACGAAGTGTAGTTAGATATTGATAACGCTCAATACGATAGGCAACTTACTCGCATACTGTGCACCAGTTCCCCTCCTCTATCTTGCCCGTGTCAGGGTTTGTCCTTGCGTCAACTTTGAAGATTGTTCGGATGTCGGCTGTGCGCATAATCTTATTGGGCTTGCCAAGGAACTGCACACACAGTAAACATCATTGAACGTACTCACTATGTGCTTGAACAAGGAACTTTAGACGTACCTGTCGATCAGCATCCCCCATGGCCTTGGTGGTTTGATACGCGTCTTCGACAAGCTCAACATCAGTGCTATCTCCGCCGCCTTCCTCTTCAGTAGTGACACTTGTCCCAATGTCGTCCATCTCGTTGTCATGCTCGCTTTCATTGTCGCTGTCAGTGAGTTTGGCCCGACATGCAGCACGCCGAGACCCTTCGGCAGATGCCGTCACCGTGCCTGATCGCTTGCGTGTCGCTGCGGAACCCAAACCCTCCAGATTGTTGGGGTCGGTGATACGGGCTGAAGGGCGAATGACGCGAACGGAACGGCGAGACCCAGCAACTACCTTGCTTGGAGCTGATCCATCTTGAAAGAAGGGGTGCACCTGGATGGATGAGGTTGCAGACTCGGAGTTAGTAGGATTAGGGAGGGGGGTGTCGTCGTCAGGATCATTGTAGAAGATAATAGCAGAGGCATCGAGGAGACTTCCATCTGCTGCAACTGCACACTGATCAGAGGTTTCCATGAGAAGAGTGAAGGGGCCACCGGAGTAAAAGCGATGTAGCTACGATAGCGCTGCAAGGGCGCCGAGGAGGGTGAGTCGTCCAAGAAAATGAGGAAATGGGAGTTTCACCGACGTTGGTGCCGACTGCCGAGTGACTCTGAGCAAGGAAAACAAGATGAGAGTCGCACACGCGGAAGTGAGAGGGGAAAGAGAAGAAACATACACTGGATTCTGCTGCCCTTCCTCAATGAGTGAGGGTGGCCTAAATACGGGTTCTGTCCCTACTGAGTACTGAGTGCCTGCATCGACAAGCGTGAAGACTGAGACATGTTGACGCTGCACCAGATGTAGTAGGAAAAAGTCAGTAACTATGAGACGAGGCTAAAAGATCGAATATGATAGTATGTGAGTGTCACACCGATGCGGCTTAGGTTGGTCATCGCTGTCCAGAGTTGGAAAGGGGAGAATGAAGCTGGGGAGATGGGTCTGAAATTGAGAGGCTGTGAAGGCGGGAGGGTCTTTGATTTGTTCGCAGTTGTCTTGCACCGGAGGTTGAGGGGATGGGCGAGTCGGGTGACAATCGTGAAGTGATCGTGATGATAAAAAGTGGCTGCTTTTGGAGCGCCCAGGACTGTGCCTCCGATGCACACCTTCAATTACAGCAAATCCGAAAATAAAACTTCCTTTCATCTTTCTATTATGAGCATGAAGGCCAGTGAAACTGTGTATTTTTTGTCGGATGAGAAGAGAAAAGTTCAGGTTCGAACCGGGTTCAAGGCGGTTCTGCCTTCCTTGAACGCGGAACCGGACTTGTGGTCCAGTTCGGCACAGCCATCGAACCTTGAACTGAACTTTGGTCAGGTTCGAAAAAGTTCAGGTTCGAACTTCGGTTCAGAACTGAACTGCGGCAACCCTACTGCCTGAGCCCATTACTGCTCTTATTCCTGCAGCTGGCAGATTGGTGGTACTACTACACAGTGGCTAGTCCGTTGGAACAACGGTGACGTTCCTCAACTAAGGAACTGAATCACTTTCGGTTGTACTGTACGGTGTGAGAAACAACTGGATTACAGTATCATGTGATAACTTCCTTCTAACCCGAGACTCGCGGTAATCGCTTTGGTCTCGCCCTGGACCGCCATGGCACAAACCTCACCTTCCACGGAAACTGTGAGGATCACACCTCCCCAAGCGCAAATATCTCCACCAATATCCGCCATATTGCCATTGGTATCGTCTGCCTTTTCCACCAGCTTATCAGCTCTTTCACATGTCGTCTCGCTTTTCAACACCATCTTCTTTTCTCTTCTCTACTATCCGTTCCTGGCCATAATCCCCATCCCAATCTACCTCCTTTCCCCAGTCATAATCACATCGAAAATCCTCCTCGATCTCTTCGTCGTCTTGCCGTATCGCGCCCTCTTGTATATCTCGCAAGCCCTCTATCCGATATATGCTTTCGTTGGCGTCGCTTGTCTCTCGGGGGCTATCGTTGGCTTCGGGGGCCGTCAACTCGTCAGTTTGGTTGGATGGGGAATCTTGGGCGACACCCAAAGCACTGGGCGAAGTAGATCCCCATCGCGCGTGTTGCAGCAAAAGAGACCATCTGCGTCTGCCCGGGGAAAGAGGAAGGTTACCGTGAGGACGGAGGATTGAATGTTGCCGACTCAGACATGGTGCGTAGCATATTCATCCCCTCGGCTTCCAAAAGAGCTCAATGTCAAGTTGAAGTCACCCTGTTGGGTTGGGCGCTCCGACCGTCCTCGTTGTATCTTAGGCAAAAATCGTACTAATCCTTCATTTTCGTGCACTTGTATTGGTTCAATGTAATTTTAGACCATTGAAATGATATTTCGATGATTGGGCCATAGTCAAAGACCGCTACCAATTTTCATGAGCTCGTTCGCCAATAATGCTATGCTTCGGTTCGGGCAAATTGTGACTACAAAGCTTTTTCTATTTGGTGCAGCATTGGCAGTAACTTACACTCGAACACGAGATATAATTATCCAGTAATAGGGTTAGGGTTAGGGGAGTGTACCAGCAAAAAGTGGGGCCCACCCAGCCCGAGGGCCGGAGTGGGACAGGAAAATATTGCGACGGTGCATGAGCCGGAGCCCACACAAACCGCGAGGCCCCCCTGAGGACAAGGTCGCCGTGCTATGGGAGGCCCTCACGGCCCATAGACCCAGGTATGTGAAGGGATTTATGCCATCAAGGTAAGTATGAAGATTTTCAAGTGTCATCGAGGGGTTTATAAAGGGCGACGCCCCGCGCACGGACCATCTCGGCTGTCACGGTAATAATGTGAACTAACGCCGGTGAAACAATGCCGCCGCTTACCAACTTCCCTGTTTGACTCATTGCACATTACGCGTACACAAGCATAACACTCGTCCCATATGCAACGAGTGCTACAGTGTCTCTCCTGCTCATTTTTTTTCGATACAAGGGAGTCCGCGTCCGCCACTCTCAAGTGGTACGTAAATTGAATAAATAAATAAAAAGACTCGGATGCGAACTAAAAAAATACAACGACCACTCCAGTGGATAACGAATCAGATGGCCGCACCTTGCCAATGGTATAATACGGTCCCCTTTACGAAACACTACTTCAGCCACAGATGCCATCAACCAATACATTTTTTCCACCCACCGTGCTATTATCTTTTGTAACGATCTTCCGATTTACAAGTGCAATCAGGCACTTATTCACTCGCGCCTGGTTGAGGTCAGGGGGCACGATCATCTCTATGACTGCATACCGTCATACGGTCAATAGGGATGAAAGGGAATGGCTACAAATAGCAGAATAAGCCGATGAACTCACGCTTGCGACCTCTGTCGTCACTACCCATGAGGCGTTCGATGACCATCTCCATATTGCGACGTAATGTCTATGATGGATGAGAGGACACAGTCGTGCACCCAAACAAACTCGCAGGCAACTCACTGGATCTGTCCCGCGGAACTCCAGCGGAAGTGACGAGATAACTTTATCGATCGCCATCTTCATGGTACAGGGGGATTGGCGTGAAAATTGAAATGAGGAAAACAATAAAAAAATTCACGCACACTTCTCTCCTTCTTTTCTTTTGGAGTTAGCTTCGGCTTTACTTTCTTCTTCACCTTCGCGACGGTGGACTTAGACGATTCAGGTGCAAGAGAAGCATCTGCGAACGTCGCGGTATCGACAAAAGCGGTTGCATCCGTTGCTTCGTCCGGCTTCGCAGTTGAGAAGGTGTGCACCTGGGCCTGACCTTGTGCGGCGGCCGAAAGGGCGGCGCGTGCATCCTCCTCTGTTTCAACATTTAAAACAATCAATCAGTCACGAATGGATAATAGAAGCAGCGAACGCACCTGCTCTTCGCTCAGCAAGGGTGAAAGACGCTTCCGTCGGTGCCTGTATTTACGAGAGAGAAAGTGGATAACAACAAACCAAAAACCCAAACACATTTCAAAAAAAAAAGGACAAAAAAGAGATGCAAGAAGAAATTGAACGCTAACCTCGGGCCATTCTATCGTGAGCGCATTCATGTTCATAACATAAAGCCAGCTTGCGAATGATTCATTGAACGTGTCCAATGACGCGCTGAGTGCGCGTAGCCCATCGACGTTTGCGCGGAGAGCCTCCGCCTCGTCTGCGAGCTCTGCGAGTGCAGGCTCGAGGAAGCCCAGACCATGTGGCGCATCTGAGTGCGCGCCTGAGCGCGAGAACGCAAAGAGAGAGCCTTGTGAGACGCGCCGGAGTGGTGTGCGGTGTGGTGTCGGGCCTGGCATGACGAGAGGAAAGGGTTCGCGTTCGCAACTAGATTTGCTGACATTATCGAGATTAGATCTGTAAACACAACCACGATTACCTTATCTGGAACAACGTTTTGTTAGCCCAACGGGCATAGACTTTTGTGGGTTCTAGCGAGTCAATTTGAATCACTCCCTCTCCTGCACAGAGCGTTGGAACTGATACCATTTCAGCAGAGAACGTTTAAACCAAATGTGAATCAACATCCTGCGGATAACCCTCCGTATTTGAGCATCAACTTTACCCGGTTGCAATACAACATTCAATCCTAGTAGAAGCCCAACGGCGTACCGATGCACCGGCGTTGAGTGTGCTGATATCTAAAGTAAGACACAGAGTGCCAACTTTTGCTTTTTCATCCACAAAAAATGTGGTTATTGGCATAATCAAACACCATAAAATGGGGTTGGCTTTAGCACCGACGATCAACTTGCTCGTCTTCTTCTTGTGCCACTGGCATGTCGATCCTTCCTGTCTTCCGTCCCATGATTCCCATCACTTCGAAGCCCTCAGCTCCGGCAACTATTCCAACCTGTCTTGGACCATTCGCGGTCGACAGTCGAGTCGAGTCTCCGAGTTCAATGGTTGCTGCTCAGGCTGCCCCTCAGGTCGAAACGATCGACCCCGCAACATCCAACCGGTGCGGAAGCATCACGTACGACAGGGAAAATCAACGTCCAACTCACGAGTGGAACTCCCTGGAAGAATTCCACGCTTGGCGCACCAATGAGGAAATCGATCACGGAATCGAACTGCTCCTTTCTTCAACCTTTCGTTCGCACAGCCAACTTTATCACGGGAAACGAAGTTATTCCTGTTCGCGCCAGGGATCTGGTGGTAAAAAAGAATACGTCAGGAAGTGCATAGATAGAATCAGGAAGCGGCCGAGCAAACGGACGGGATGCAGGTGCAAAGTCAGAATCAAGACGTATCACCACGTTTCTACCGTTCTAGGCTGGTACCAGTCCGAGCACGACCATGCCATCGGAGTCGCCAACTTGATATACACGCGCTTGCCGGACTCGACTCGTGGTTATGTCTTGAATCTCCTCCGAATGAACATGAGCCCCAAAGAAGTCGTGAGTAACACGCAAGTTTATCTGTCATTCTACTACTAGTATCTGACGGGTACGTACGATTAGTTTACGCGTGTGCGCCATGTGCACGGCAAACATGAACGAGGACACTATATCACAATGCAAGATATATATCGCTTGCGGAAGATCTTGAAGCAGGAGGAGGCCGCCCGATCTATTATGATGTCAAGTGACGGTGACCAACCTAGTAATTATGAACACTCTGAAGGCAGCATCATAGAGGAGGACGAGGAACATGCCAGCGAGACTGGCTCGACTACTGAAGTAGATGACGACTTGGACGTTCTTGACGACCAATCCGACGGATACGCTGATCCTGGGATTCTTACATCCTCGCCGCCACCTAGTTCTGCCATTCCCCATCTATACACCGCAGGCGCTGCAGCCGGTATGGAATTTGCTGCATCACCCGTCATGCCTGCAGCCAGTATGGAACCTACTGTATCGCCCGCATCTAGCATGGCACCTGCTATATCGCCCGTCGTGCCCGCAGACGGCATGGAATCCGCTGCATTGCCCGTCGTGCCTGCAACTCAGGCAACTCACTACATTCCACCACCACCACCACCACCAGTGCCTCCACCGCACAATATGCCAGGGTGGTATATGCCGCCGCCTGTCGTAGTCTACATACCACACCCTCCCTATCAGATGACCCTATATCCCTTATACCCGGTATATTTTCCACCGCCAACCCGTTAGACGGCGCTATCATTTTGTACCTACGACATAGAGCAGTCTAGAGTAATTTTCAAGGTAATTAGAGGTTCTTCATACATACAAGCCTGAAAGTGCTGCCGCAAAATACCAGGAGCTTTCGGGAGTATGTGTTGCCAGCAAGACATGATGGTCACAGTAGTAGTAGAGGCAAGTGTCTCTAATGAAATGCGCAAACCCAAGCCCCACTTCTATTGAAGCAAAGTATCAAAGGGGCAATTTCCTTAAACCCGCACCCCCACGTTACCCCTGCAGCAGATGAGCTCGGCACGGCATAGAAAGCGTAATTCAAAGACGCACCTGTTCACCATTGCAAACGTATGCGCCCTTTCCTTTTCGACCAAGACAGAGCTTGTTCCTTGTACGGTGGCGATAATCTCTCTCGCGAGCCGCTCCTCGAGGGTCTGGCCAGGTCGGTTGTCGCACGCTTTGAGAATCCATTTTAGTGCATACCGCGTGCGTTGTTTCTCGCTAAGTGCGATCGGGCGAGAGATGATCTTGCCGCCCTGTGTATGGGACATGGTACGTACGGCAGGCGCGGCGAGCAGGACAGCCTCACGAACGATCTCGAGTGGTGGAGCGCGGGTAAGGGAATGCACCCAGAGAAGCATACGCGAGATTGTGCGGGACGCGCGCTCACGTTTCCCGTGGCGCATGATTGTTTTCGTCATGAATTGGAGGAGAGGGTCCTCCGCTGGGGGTATGTCCAAAACGGGAGGCGGTGTAGGGGTGACGAAAGGTGTGCTAGATGGCGTAGCGGACGGAGGCCGAGTTGACGGGACGGCATAGAGAGGAGACAAGGGAGCGGGATGAGGTGTCACGGTTGACAGGGACCTTGTAATTGTGGAAAGAGGGCGACGGAGGGCGAACAACATGGCGGAGGAGGGGAGAGCCAAAGATGTGGCCGCGGTTAAGGTTGTTGTACTCTTGTTGTGGCTGTGCGCCATGGCCACTTTGACGGTGCTTGGGTCGTTCATCATCCTCCGCCCGCTTATCGGGTTTGTTCTCGGCACTAGTGGCTTGGTTACAATGTTCTACGTCGTATCCAAGCCACCTCTTTTCTTTGATTATCCAAAAAAACAAGGAGATTATTGTCCCCTTCGTGGGTATCCTCGCTAACGTCCATCCTGGCCACTCCCCACGTCCTATTTAACTTTTCCAATCTCTGGTATGTTCAGAGCAATCCAACTCGCAATGTCCACTGCGCCTCATCCTCTCATACGCCGGACAGTACTGCGCCAGACGATTACGCGCAGGACACTTACGCTTTTGTCTCTCCCGAATGACACATTCGTCGACCTTATTCTCGTTCATCTCTGTGTTCGGGACATCCTTCGTCTGAGATCAGTATGTATGCGCCATATTGAATGTTACATCTCAATAACATCATCGATTTTAGGTATGCAGACTATTCTACGAACTAACACACCAACCAATGGTTTGGAAGCGCATCTTGCGCACCTTTCACCTTCCACTGCCGCCTCTCCCTCCTACCATCCGTTATTCCTTCCCATCTCTCAGCAGCCTTGAGGCAGAACGTCTTGTCATTCGCGCCCTCGCTGCGGAAGCTAACTGGCGGAGTACCATGCCCAAAGCCTATAAGGCATGGAGATTCCCTGCATATGCAGACGTGATGTCCATGAAAATAGTCCCTGGAGGAAAATACGTCGTTGCATCAGTTCGTGAAGGAACAAATCGATACGCACTAATGCTTTTCATGATGGAACATCGCGTCAAGACGGCGTATCCGGTGGCGAAGATGGTTATCCCCTCCAAAGCATACAAGCTCGAGGCGAAATATATGCGCAATGAGACGGAGATGGGGATCATGATAAGTTACGTCCGTCGCGAGCCCAAACGTGCCTCGGATCGTACGGCAGGGTGCGTCTTACCCCACCTGCGCTGACATTACTGCTAACGGTTTCCCTGCAGGATAGACGTTTCTGATTATAGCGAAGATCACGTCATAGACTTCCCCGTTCCAGTGCGCTACGAACTGAATGTTATCCACTGTCCTCTCTCTGCCATTCACGTCGCCGAAGATCCACGCTTTCCTCCAGGATCAAGCGCATACACGGCGCGTATTGATTCTCAGCTGCCGCCCTTCAACAGTGTCACTGTTATCCGCTCCAATACCGCCTTCGACTTTACGGATCTCGATGTGCTCGACGGCGCGCCGTATGTGGTTGCTGTTCAAGAACGACTCATACTCTTCAAGAACTTGGTATCGCGCAACGTCCACCGTATCCGAGTTGGCGCACTGTTTGGATATGAGGAGGAGGCATCGGAACACCACCCTGACGTGAGATTTCAGCCTACCTCGTCCTCTATTCCATAGTGAGACGCCTGTGCGCTGCCACAGGGAATCTTAACGTACGACATTTGTGCCATTCGCATTCTCGCGCTTCAGCGAGAGCTTCTTGTCGTGCGCTCGGACCAGAAGGACGCTAGAAAGCCCTTGGCTCTCGAGTTGTACCAGATTCCTAACGACAGCATACCCATCCAAGTCCAGGACGTACAAGTCACCTGGCCGCGTTCTGTCCACACCGTTGCGACTCCTTCTCCGCTGTTACACGTCTCAATTTCTGCCGTGCCTTCCTCCACTGACGGCGAGGACGCGGCTGCAGCACTTACGGCACATGCGGAACCACCACCTGTGTCGGTATTTGTGGTTATGCGAGACCCGTGGCAAACAGTGCAGTTCCGTTTGTGGCCCGAACGCATAGCAAAGACTGAAATTGGCCTATTCCGGCCCGACGGCGCGTGGCAGGAAGAGATGCAGGCGGCAGCCGTCGCCGCTGCTGCTGAAGAGGGTGAAGTCATAGAAACACTTGAAGAGGATACGGAAGACGGCTCGGAGGATGACATGGCTGTTGATGAGCCTACTCCCCCCGCGCAGGCCCAGGAACAGGCGCCCCAACAACCTCCGCCGCCATTGAAGGACACGACCTTCCGCTTCCAGTTGTACGGGCCGTTCTTTAAGATCATCTCATACACGTACCGCGCAGACCCAGCCCTCGGCCTCCTGCGTATTCTACCGGGGACGACCAGGCCACTGCTCGTGGGCATCCAGGCAGGCGATCGACGTGTAACGCCCGCTCTGCACGATCTGTGGGCGTACGCGGACCTCATCGCGCCTCCTGCGCCTGAGCCGCGGTGGCCGGAGGATGAAGAGCGCCGTGCTGCAGGCGAGGCAGAACGCGGTTGGGTTGATGCTGCCCTGAAGAGTCGTGAAAGCCCTGCAGCGGTCGCTCAGCTCGCGCTGCCGCCGCGTCCAATACGCGAGAGGTTCACGCGCGGACTGGTCTCGATCGAGTGGGATGATTGGAGCATGAGTTTGTGTGGTGTGTGCATGGACGAGCCTAATATGATCTACCTATTCCAGTTTGCGCCGACGCCGACTGAGAGTGAGTGATTTTTTTCTTTTATTGTTCTGTTCCTTTTTATTGACGTATCGTGCCCTTTTATCTTTTCTCCGCTGTACGACGTTGCAGAGGATGACGGACATCGCTTCCCTATACCAGTGCCGGATGTAGATGAACGATTCCGCGAGATAGCGGAGAAGGACCCATTCGGGATGACTGGCATCATTCCCGGAAACGATAGCAGGTGAAAGGACAGGACAATCTCCATATGAAATATAATGTAAATGATAGAAGTTACTGGCCGTGTTTAGCACGGGTAATCGATAATCGCTAGAACGTTTGGACTGTCGACTTTATTAATAGTTCCAAGGTCCGTTAACATTGTGATGATATAACGGGCTAGAGTGTACAAGTGAAGCATCCCTACAAAGGAATAAAAGCGTATACGAATAACAATCGCGAAGACCCTGTAAAATGATTGTGTTGAAAGGATCAAGAACCAGCCCGAGAAGACCATCTATCCCCCTCCGTAAAGCTCGGTGGCGTCTCAATTATCAAGCTCTCTGTACCAAGTCGCTCCATCTCCCGGCGCTGTAGAGACTCAACTTTCTAGTGTAGTCTCCGAGTATCAGGTGGTGATGTCGCTTCGCCAGACTCAGTGACAGCATTTGCTGGAGAGGACGTGGACTCGGAATGAGACACATTCGGTGACGACTCGGAGTCGTTGTGGGACTGTCGCTGTGAACCACTAATAAGCGCCTCCGCGCGTAACCTCACCATCTCCTTGCTTAATAAGCCAGCTGGGATGGGTGCCACAGGCCGCGAGCGTGCAAGTACAGTAGGTGGCGTGGAATGCCTATGCAGACATTGAAAGTAACAGAACTGCGCGGTCCCAAAACCGAAACACGCAGACTACTCACTAGCTAAGAACTTCCACCCCATCTCCCTCCTTGAGTGCATGGGCAAGCTAGTTGAAAAGCTAATTGCACGCCTCCTCTACAGGGAAATCATAAACCATGACCTCATCCCCACCAACCAATTTGGCGGCCGCATGGCTTCCTCTGCGCTAGACGCAGGACTCACGCTCCTACACGACATCCAGGTGGCACACGCGGCAGGACTGCGTACAGGCCTCCTGCTGTTTGATATACAAGGCTTCTTCGACAATGTCAACCGGGACAGGCTAGTTCAAGTCCTGGCGGACCTTGGCCTCGCACAAGAGCTGGTCTCCTGGACACGCTCCTTCTTAGCAGAGCGGACGGTAAGACTCAAGTTCAATGGACACATGTCTGACCCGTTCCACTCAGACATCGGCACCCCACAAGGCTCACCAATATCGCCAGTCCTCTCGGCGATATACACACACGCACTCCTCCTCAAAGCCGGGGGCCAAAGAAACGCCTCACTGAACATGTACATAGATGACGGCGCAATTTTTGCCTGCGGAAGCACATGGGCAGAGGTCAAATCCTCTCTCTCATCCGTCTACACGGAGTGCGCCTCCTGGCTCGAACGCTCCAGCCTCAAAGCAGAGCCTGAAAAAACAGAGCTGATGTTCTTCAGGAGACCGCGAGACCGCGAGGACCCCCCAGGTCGCATCACACTCCCAATTCCCTCACAAAATAAGAACTACACCGTCACAGCCACTCATCGCCTGCGGTACCTCGGTTTCTTCTTCGACCACAAACTGCGCTGGGAGCATCACGTGAACATAATGTGTAATCAAACCCGCGCCACGATCAAGGCGCTTGTCACCGCCGGTATGGACGAGACGATTAGAGCTCGGTGGTGTCCGTGGTGGGTGTCTCTTCCTTGGGCTTGGGCGTGTCGAAGCACGTGCAGCGTCCCCCCTTGTGCGCTAAGTCGGGAAACACCTCTTGGCAGAAGGCGTACTTGGGTAGAGCGACTCTGTCCTTCGTGGGACGTTGGGTCATAAGCTAAGTCCTGTAGCGACTTAGTGGACTATGGAGTAGTGGGTTCCCGCCTTATCAGTACGTCGATAAGACCCCGCTTTGAGTGGAAGGGAAGAGACTTCTGTTATTTAGACAGGAGACTCAACTTGCCGCTACATGGCCAAGTCGGTCGTCCTTAAGTACCCTAAGAATCCGACAAACGCGTACAAAGTATTACAGAGGAAACACGAGGGGCACAGCAACTTGAAACAACACGATGCTGGCCTGCTGTCCATCCACATCAGAACGAGGCACTACACGCATCAATGACAAGTGATCCGATCAATCCATACAGTACTAGCCCGGTTCAGGAACTTACCCCGGTCCACGAGGCGTACAAGCTAGCCTCGTCCCAGGAGCCGGTTACATCACCTCCCTACCTAGACTAGATGTCCGCATCTAGCCCATGTTCCCCCTGAACTGGGTCGTCCTCCTCCCCTTGAACCCTCGGCTGCGTTGTTCGGGATGCCCCACCATTCGGAGGTTGCCTGCCCTGTGGTCCAACCGGGCCAGCTCGAGGTGCGCCCTTGACGCCTCTTGAGCCTCTCGCATGCCCCGTTGCTCAGCTTGGAGGTGGTCGATACGGAGCTTGGTGTCGAGAAGCGAGATCTCGAGCTCCCTGAAGCGCGCGACCTCGGCTTGGAGGGCCCAGTCCCCGTTGTTCCGGACCTCCTGGACGAGCATACTGTAGACACTGGAACTGCCCTTGAGGAGGGCGAGCAACCAGGGAGGTAGGGGGAGGATGACGTTGTCTTCCTCGTCATCGCCGTCGCACTTGGCGTACACCTCAGCGATGTAGGGGGTCTCACCGGGGGAATGGCTCTTGGGGAGCCCTGCGACTCTTCCGTCGGGGAGTTGCTTGACCCACCATGCGGGCTGGTAATACCCGTCTTGGATGGGGATGACGAAGTTAGGGGCCCTCTCCTTGATGTTGAGTACGTACCCCTCCGGTGCGTCCTCCCTTGGCTGGGCGCGAGCCAGTGCTTCCTCGAAGCGGATCTTCTGCGTTGCCATCTGTTCGCACCAGTTGTTGGACTCGGCGCGGTAGTCGGCTTCTCTCTTGCGGATGGTGGCCAGGAGTCCCTGGGCGATGTGCATGAGGGCGTTGGGGTCGTTGGGTTCGAGTTGGAGGCCGACGGCGGCGGTGGATGGTGAGAGGGGCGGTGCCATTGGGGGCGGCGTCCCTTTGGGCGAGCAGACGGAGGGGTTGTTGGATGTGTCGGACATGACTCACCCGTGGAATACGCAGTACTGGTCGTGGCAGAAGTTGGAGTGTAGGAGGATATGACTTTGGGGGAGCTTGTTGAGGTACAGGTAGACCCAGTGGCGGTAGGATTGTCCGGGGACGAACTCGGAATAGGCGGGCTTCTTATCCCTGGTGACGATGCAGTGGAGTCGTTCGATGAGAGGCTTCTTTGGTGAGCGGGGGACGATGTGGAACTGTAGATGCAGGAGTATGACTTGCTGAAGTGGTCGGGAGTCTTCCTTGTCGGCGCGAAAGTGCTCGAGAAGAGGCTGGTTAATTGAACGGGGAGCCAGGGTGAAGGAGATGGTGATTCCAGCGTCCCTTGTCGCCCTTTTATCTTTTCGGTCGGGCGCCTCTGGTGGTACTCTTTGATCAGGTCGTCCGCGTGGACCTGGTCAGCAGGTTCCCATGTGTTGTCGTGATCGGGGTATCCCTTCCATTTGATCAAATATTGGAGGCGTTTGGTGCGCCCATATTGCCGATGACTCTCGATGCGTTCTACCTCGAATTCCTCTTCTCCGTCGATAAGGTCTGGTGATGGCTGGGAGAAGTTGGGCCCGTGGGCGGTCGTCTCGTGATAGGGCGATAACAAGGATGCATGGAACACGTCGTGGATGTTCCATGAGATGGGGAGTTTCAGTTTGTACGCCACCGGTGAGACTTCTTTGATGACCCTGAAGGGTCCATACCGTTTTGGGGCCAGTTTGGTCTTTTGATGCCGGACTTTCAGGTGGGTCGCCTCGAGCCAGACTTCTTCTCCGACCTTGTATTGTGACGGGATTACTGATTTTCCTTTTGCGACTCTGTTGATGGCATCGATGGCCTGGGTGCGTCTTTCGTCCATGACGGAGATTCGGTTCTCAGCGGCCTCGTTCTTTGATGGGGGCGTTTCCGCTGGGAATAGTTCTGGTTCGTACCCCAGAAGGATTTGATTGGGCGATAGGCCAGTTGTCTCGTTTCTCCGGTTGTTGTGTACTGCCGACACTATCGTTAGCCAGTGGGTCCAGTCTTCAGGGGCCGACGAAGTCACGAGTCGGAGGTATTGTTCTACCCATTGGTTTTTCCTTTCGGAAATCCCATCTGTCCGTGGATGGAAGGCCGTCGACAAATTCTGTTGGATGGCCAGCTTTTTTGCGAGTTCTCGGCCAAAGTGGGAAGTGAAGCGTGGGTCCCTGTCGCTGATGACTTTGGTGGGGAGTCCGAACCACCTATAAACGTTGTCCAGGTATAATTGAGCTATCCCTAGGCCCGTTATCGTTGTGGAGCATGGAAGGAAGATGGCCGCTCGTGAGCACCCGTGATCGACAATGGTGAGGATGGTGTCCCTTCCTTTGTGCATCGGGAGCCCCGTAATGAGGTCCATTGCTACCTGTTGGAAGGGGAGGGTCCGTTCATCCGTTGTTATGCGGAACAAGGGAATCTTTTTCTTGTGAGTTATGATTTTATTTTGTTGGCATGTTGCGCATCCTTTGACGTAGTTGGCGATCCATTGGTTCATTCCTGGCCATCGTGGTCCCTGCCTTGCACGCCTTATCGTTTTGTCTCTCCCTGGGTGTCCTGCGGTGGCGTGGTCGTGGGCGAGGATCATGGCCATCCTTTTTCTCTCCTCGGGGAATGCTATGGTTTCCAAGCTTGACCGGTTAATGAATTTTGATGGTGGCAGCACGGTGATTCCTTGGTTGTCGTCCTTTCCCTGGTCTATGCCTGGTGGTCGTGATAGCGCATCGGCTGGGACGTTGTCCTTCCCTGGTACGTGTTGTATTTCGTAGTCGTACTCTTGGAGGTCCGCATGCCAGCGTGCCGTTCGTCTGTTCAGGTTTCGGGGTGACTTCCAGTACTGGAGGTTGGCGTGGTCGGTCAGGATGGTGAATGGTTCTTTTGTCCAGCCCAGGTATGGTCGCCAATGTGCGAGGGATTTCATCACGGCTAGCAGCTCCCTCTCGTAGATGTCGTAATTTCGTTCTGCTGGAATGAACGTTGCGGAATAGTAGGCGACTGGGTGTGTGACTGGTTTCGTGCGTTTGGCCAAAGTTGGTGAGGTTTCTCCCCTCTGCGAGAGTACGGCGCCCACGCCGTATGCGGAGGCGTCTATTTGAAGGTAGAATCGCTTGTTAAAGTCGGGCTGTGTAAGCACTGGGCTGCAGCACATTTTGGACTTAAGTTCCTCGAACGCTCGGTGTTGGCTTTCTCCCCAGTGCCAGTCAGTGGTTTTCTTTGTGAGGTCTAATAGCGGGCGGGCGATTTTTGAATAATTCGGGACGAAGTATCGGTAGTAGCCGGTGAAGCCTAGGAATTGTCGTACTTCGGTCGGGGTGCGGGGGATCGTCCAGTCCGCAACCCCTTTGAGTTTCGTGGGGTCCATGCGTATTTTATTCTTTCCGACGATCACTCCTAGGTAGTCGATCTCATCTTTTGCGAAGTCGCATTTTTCCGGCTTCAGATATAGGTCGTTTTCTTCGAGTTTGTCGAGGACGAGGGCGTGTAGTCTGTGTGCCTTTGTCGATGTTGTTTTTCGGTTTCGCCTTCTCTCGGTTTGGTGTGGATGGCAATGTCATCCATATACACTGATAGCCATCCTTGTGCGACTTCTCTTCGGAAGATGGTGTTCATCATCATCTGGAAGGTGGCCGGTGAGTTAGTGAGGCCGAAGAACATGACGGTCGGCTCGAACAACCCTTCGCTAGTGAGGAAGGCCGCCTTCCATTCGTCCCCCTCCTTGATGCGGATGTTGTTGTATCCCCATCTCACGTCGAACTTGGTGAATAAAGTACATCCACTAAGGCGGTCGATGGTTTGGGGAATCAGAGGGGAAACGTTTCTGTTTTTCACGGTCCATTTGTTGATCGGGCGATAGTCTTGTACCGGGCGTAGCTTCTTGTCTTTCTTTTTGACGAAGAAGAAGTTGGCAGCGTAGGGGCTCCATGACTCCCGTATGGTCCCCCTTTTCAGGTGTTCGGCCACAAACTTGTGCATTTCCTCCCGCTCGGCTTGGTTGAGGGGGAGGAGTCTCGCGGGGAGTGTTGCAGGGGCGTTGGGTAATAGTTCGATGGCGTGGTCCCACACGGTATGTTTGGGCAGTCGTTGCGATTGTGCTTCGCTGAATACCTTTTTGTGTCGTTTGTATTCGGCTGGGATGGCGTGCGGTGGGTTTTCGTTTGGTTGGGCAGGGTGTACTGTGACGCGCCCGATGTAGTATCGGTCCTGGTCGGGTTTTCGGGGGGTGTTTCGGTTCCTTGGCACGAAGACTGCCTTCTTGGCGTTGTGGGCTCGTAGGATGATTGGTAGTTGGGTGTGGTCGATCCAACCCTTCCTCCAGTCTATCTTTGGTTGGGCCGCGGCGAACCACGAGTAGCCTAGGATCGCTTTGTGGTCGCCTAGGTCGGAGAGGAAGAACCTCAGTTGGGTTCGTGTCGATCCGGTTTGTACTTGCAAGTCGGTGTAGAATTTGACTTCACCATTTCGGTTTTCCGTTCCGTCGACATTGAATAGTTTTCGTGGCCTTGCCAGTTGTTTGATTGGTAGCCTCAGCCATCTGGCGTAGGTGAGGTTCATGAAGTTTTCCGTTGCCCCGGAGTCAACTAGGGCGATCGTTTCGGCTCTTTTCGCGATCGAATGGATGTAGCATCGGACTGTCATTGATTTTCGTGCTGATATATATACATCGCTATCGCTATCACTTCCCTGCTTAATCAGTGCCGACCTGATTAAGCTGTGGGAAAATCCTGTGGGCTCTCTTCTCCTACTTCCTTTGCCAGCTGTTGTTTCTCGTCGAAAGTCATCGCATTGATTTCTGCTTTAAGGAAGGCGACCCTGTCTACCTCGGGGTTGTTTCCTTCGTAGACGGTTTCTTCGTTCGGGTCGAAGTCGATGAGGTTTGCCCTCGTCTTTCCTTTGCTTGGGCAGGCTCGGGCGAAGTGTCCTATCTCTCCGCAGTTGAAGCAAGCGTTACTGGTGTTCCTGGGAGGGAAGTTGGCGACGTTGGCCCTGGAGCGCCAGTTGTTTCGTCCCCGTGCTTGCGGCTGCCCTCCTCTTTGGTAGTAGTTGGGTGCTCTCGACCTGCTGAGGTCCATTGGCACGGCTTGGTTGTTCATCCATCTTGGGGCGTTCGACGAATGGTACGGTTGCCGGTATGGCTGCGGGTTCGCTGGTTTCTGGAAGAAGGGGCGTCGTTGTCCCCTGTTCTGTTGGAAGGGGAAGTTTGCCCGATTGTCTGCCTTGCCTGGGTCGTGTCGTATCGCGAGTAGATCGCGGATGGTCCTTTGGGCGATGGTGCTTTCAATGGCTCTCTGTTTCATGGCTTCGTATCCCCTTACCGGTGGGCTAGCCATGACATCTGTCATTGTCTTTGGGGTGAGGCCAAGCAGGAAGAGTCGGGTCGTCGTGTTGTCTCCCGTGGTGTAGCCGGCTCTGCGGGCTAGCTCCTCGAACTTTGATATGTATAGGTCTATCTCCCCTGGTTTCATGGCCAGATTTTGCAGGGCGGTGCGGGCTCGGTCTTCCTTGGCCGAGTCCAGGTACTGGGCTGCGAATTCGGTTAGGAATTGTTCCCACAACAGGGGGACGTTATCGGCGATGGGGTCTAGTCCATCGAGCATGGCTCCTATGTCTCTGGTCCATCCCGTGACATCTTCTCCCTTCATGTGGGTGAGGGTGAAGGCGATTTTCTTCATGGGGGAGTTGAAGCCACTTACATCTGCGTTGAGGCGCAGGTATCCTTTCACTTCTTCGATGAAGTCGTCGGCTTTGGTCCTGTCGCCATCAAACGTCTCCAGGAGTTTTCCCATCGCTCGCACATCTTGTGCCACGGCTACTGGCTGGAGTGGGTTCGGTCCTGCTCCTCCGCTGCCTCCTCCACCGCCTCCTCCACCGCCTCCTCCACCGCCTCCTCCACCGCCTCCTCCGCCACCTCCTCCGCCGCCTCCTCCGGGTGGAGGGGCGCATTGGAGGGCTTTCTGGAAGGCTTTGGTGACATTGGCTTGGGCGGCGGTTGTTGCAGTGGTGGTAGCTTGGGTGGTGGTTTGGGTGGCCATTGCGGTTGTTGTTTGGGGTTGTTTTAGGGTTGTTTGCACGGCTTGTGGTTTCTGCTTCGCTGCTACTACTTGTGCGAAGGATGTGTTTCGTTGAATCGGGCTTCGACGGATTTGTTCGTCTATCTGATTGTCTTCGTTGTCTAAGGAGTCTCTGCTCGGTTTCTCTCTGGCCGGTGCTTTTTCTTTGGCTGGTTCTTCCACCACTATGCTTGGGGTGGTTGCGTCGCTGGTTTCGATGCTGATATCGAAGTTGTGTATGCTGGGTTCGGGTCTTCCGAGTACGAAGTCTTTCCTAGTCGCTCCTGGTAGGATACGATGCCACACTCCGTTGTGTAAGGTCACTGGTCCAGCGTCTTTGATGTCTAGGTCGCTATTTCTGCAGAATAGTTGGATAGCTTTCCCTTTCTTGTTAGCTGACTCGTATGCTTCGAGTCTTCTGATTCTTGAATTGGGTCTTGTGACGAGCAGTTGTTCTTTTGTTAGGTGTTCTGGGTGGTCGATTTCTACGCTGTCTTTGTTGCTGCTAGCCGTAGTTTTAATAAAGTTGAGTCTAATGTCACCGCCGGTATGGACGAGACGATTAGAGCTCGGTGGTGTCCGTGGTGGGTGTCTCTTCCTTGGGCTTGGGCGTGTCGAAGCACGTGCAGCGTCCCCCCTTGTGCGCTAAGTCGGGAAACACCTCTTGGCAGAAGGCGTACTTGGGTAGAGCGACTCTGTCCTTCGTGGGACGTTGGGTCATAAGCTAAGTCCTGTAGCGACTTAGTGGACTATGGAGTAGTGGGTTCCCGCCTTATCAGTATGTCGATAAGACCCCGCTTTGAGTGGAAGGGAAGAGACTTCTGTTATTTAGACAGGAGACTCAACTTGCCGCTACATGGCCAAGTCGGTCGTCCTTAAGTACCCTAAGAATCCGACAAACGCGTACAAAGTATTACAGAGGAAACACGAGGGGCACAGCAACTTGAAACAACACAATGCTGGCCTGCTGTCCATCCACATCAGAACGAGGCACTACACGCATCAATGACAAGTGATCCGATCAATCCATACAGTACTAGCCCGGTTCAGGAACTTACCCCGGTCCACGAGGCGTACAAGCTAGCCTCGTCCCAGGAGCCGGTTACAGCGCTACAACTTCTAGGAAACTCTGTACGAGGCCTGAACTTCGCACAGTGGAGACTAGCCTACAATGCTATCTGCCTCCCGGTCCTCACGTACGGATGCCAGCTCTGGTTCACTGGCAAACAGAAGACCCTGGTCAAGAAGCTACAAATCGTCCAGAATGAGGCAGTCAAGGTCATATCCGGAGCTTTCTGCACCACTCCGAGGGAACCACTCCATCACCTACTAGTGTTTCGGCGGCTACAAGAGCCGAGCCGAGCCGTTAGCCGAGCCACAATTAGCCGGGCAGTCAGCTTGTTAGCCGAGCTGCGCCGTGGGCACCCATGCCACTTAGCCGCGCCGAGCCACGCCGCCAAAATAGCCGGCGTTTCTCCGGCTAGAGTGCGGCTCAGCTCCCAATCCAGATCGCGAAAATTGTAGTCAAATCTTAGTTCCCATACATCAAACTACAGCTCTACAATAAAATCGACGCGTGATACATCATCGCCTACATGTACCTCAAAGCCCAACGTCTCAAACTACGAAAACATGCTACTTCCAGGACCTTGTACGAGTGGCCCGAGCGGGTGTTTGATGTATGTACCGAGACGGTTTAGCAATCGCGCGAGTCGAAGAGCGAAGGCTAAATAAATCTAGTTAGTGCCGCTATTCATAGAGGGCGAGGTCACTTACACCCGACTAGTGAAGATAGGTGCACGGTCCACGCTGACATGGGGTGGTGCTTTGATGGGCTGATCAGTCACGGTTTCCGAGCACTGTAAGAGGATGGAATGAAGGAACTGATAGTCCGGTTTCTTGTCAAAGCCAAGAGAACGGACATAGGTGACGAATTTGCAGAAGGGAGCGGGTAAGCCTTCGCACAGCTCTTCCACTGTGATCGATGTTTTCTTACGGAGGACTACCTCCTCGTCGTTGCCTGCGGAATTGCTGGTCCAAGGCAACTCGCCGAGTGCTGAATAAATGATGGTATAGGCGAGAGACTCTAGGTCATCACGACGCGACTGGACATTGCCTTGCTGGCCACTGATGGATGCGAACGGAAGGGTACCAACGATCGAATGATTCGTTGTGAAAGGGATATGTAAATAAGTTGCGGGATTACGGAACAATCGTGCCAAGCCGAAATCGATGAGAAAGAGGGTAGGAGGAAGGTTATCAGCACGAATCATGAAATTCCCAGGTTTAATGTCACGATGGATGTAGTGTCGATCATGAAGTGACTGGACTGCTAAGAGCTGCATGTGAGGGTGTGTTTAGGTTTAGTATGATTGTTTGTTTTATATAACGTACCATTTGGGTGGCGTACGAGAATGTCTTCCTGTGGTCAAACTCAAGCTGATCGATCAGGTCGCCCAGTGAAGTTCCGAGATGATCGAGGACAATAACTTCATATATACTTTCCTTGCCGTACCAGAGTACTCGAGGGATTCCTCTGCCACCGGCGATAGTTGTATACACGTTGTGTTCATGACTGAGCCTTGAAGGTAAGCCGCATGGGTGCCCTATCTTCACAGCAACATCACCCCCCGTCGCAATGTCTTTTCCTAGATAGACACTCCCTAACGAACTCAGGAAAGTGTGTCAAACTCGAGTCAGAGTCGAGCTCACCAGATCCCCCAGTACCGAGTAGGTTACATACTCTGTACCGGCCACCAACACGCACAATATCTGACTTCGAGGGAGAGAATCGCTTCTCCGAGGTATGTCGTGGATTTCGAAGGCGCGTAGTCGTCATCAACGTTAAGAGAGAGAAATGATGGGTAAAGTCAACTTGGGGGATGCGTCGGTTCACTAAATTGCGAACTCCGATGTCAAATAAACACCAACAATATCGCACGCAACTGCTGTGCGATCATCTCTGTCAGTACAGACAGTAACGTGGCCAAGGAAAATATATTCTCATTGCAGTGACGTAAAAAAGCTGGGGTTAAGACTCGCAATCATCGTAGTTAATAAGGTCATTCAACAAATTGTCAAACGAAACAACAGGATCATCCACAAAGAGAGAGCTAAGCTCGCCAGTTGGCACCGACATACTCATGGCAGCTTCCGATATTGACCATCCGTTCATGAAGTTGAGGCGTTCTTTCTTGAGTGAATATTTCAGCATTTGAAGGGCCTCCATGAGAATTGGGCTGATTCGGTTTCGCTTCGCGGTGTCCGTGTCCTTTGCTGACGAGAACACACGCTCGCAAGGGACGGACGTTGCCTGGATCGGGAGATAATCCATCGCGATTGAGAACAGTGTTGGGAGTTCCAACCTATTAGCCTGTTGAGGGAGTTAGTTGTAGTACCAAAACGCCATTCAATTATAGGAATCACCTCACCTCCCAGAACCGCAGGATGTTGGTCTCCTCAGACGAGATTGGACCCGAAACATATTTTTGGAATTCAACATCCACACTGGACACATTACGTGTGGACTTTTTTTTGTATACAGAATCTTGGACTTTGAATCGCGTTGGAGCCACAGAAACCACTGGATCGGGTTGGACAGGGGAATCCGTCGTTGTAGCTTCAGACGTTGACGACTTCTGGCTACGGTACTGACGCATCTGCAAGTCGTGAGAAAGATGACTGAGGAGTTGAATTGTGTAGTCTTACGAGCGCCAGAATGATATCTTTGGCACGCCGGATATAGTGACCTTCCCATTCAGCTTGGATCCACGAGAGGCGCATAGCAGGGTTGAGGACTGTTCAATGAAGTCAGAGGTTAGAGCGACAAATCTTGATTCAAAGACTGACACATTGTGACGACATAAGCGTCTGTATCGTCCATTCGAATGTAGTATTTCTTTGCCCACCGCAGGCCGATTTCCGTCCAGGGCCGGAGCATCTCGTGCTGTTCCCCGAGTTTTTCCCATTCTGTCATAAACATCTCAAAACTGGATATCGCACGCGACAAAACCGGTGTGGATTCGGACGACATGCTTTGTTGACACGCGTGCGGAACCTGTTGTCACATGAGTGACTGTCCATGGGTTAAATAGACGACTCACGCTCAAGACAGTTTCTAACCCTTCAAGGATGTACCAATCAATTTCCAACAGCTTCCAATCGGAGAAGTCAACCAATTCAGTGTTAAGATACCGATCGAGAGCCTACATTAGATATTTGATTAGTCTCCACTGTAACACCGTCCAGTCGCTGAGATGAACTTACCGGCCGGAGAACTCTTAGACGTCGCAGCATCATAAAAACCGAATCCCACCTCGTCTTCACATCCCTCAGAAGTTGAAGCTCGGGAACTTGGACGATACGACGTTTGCCACTCTGAGTTTTTTCAGAGAACCATTGTCGTTCGTTTCCGTCTTGGATGAACTTACGAAAGCCTTCCCTGCGTTGGTCCGAAGAGCGTAAAAGACGAATAATTCTGCGAGCACGCCTGAGGGGATCGCGCTTGATACCCGCAACCCATTCCTTAAGGTTAGAATGGTCATCGTAGCAATCACCCAGCTTCAACTCGTCAATATGGTGATCACCAATATCAATGTCACCACCATCCAATTCATCCTCGGAGTCATCGCAATCTATGTGGTTTGAATCGACGGCAACTTTGAGCTCGGAGAGATACCCCTTTGAAACAGACGTCATCGATGAAATGACGTGAGACGAACAGATGTTAATGATGTGTGCGTAACACCGGACGCGATGTTTAAGGTGATCGAAGTCAGCTGTGGCGAACGCCTCACGTTCGGCGAGCAGAGACTCTAGCTCTTCCATGGCTACAGCGTTGTTCTCGGCGTTGTCGAGCGTAAAGTGGCCGATCTACAAAGAGTAAGGCAAACGTGCGAATAGATATCATATGAAATACATACCTTGAGTGTAACATTAGCTCGATCAAGTAGGTGTAGGATATTCTTCGCTATATTGACGCCTGTGTGTTTCTTCTTGAGGCGATGAAAGCCGATAAGTGCAGCATTAAGTGCGAGGCGTCCACTTGACTCGTCACTTGAGATCCAGTGTGCGGTCAACGCTAAGTAGGCCTCTAGGTTCGCGTTTGACCAGACGTCTGAAGTGAAACTGATCCGCCCGCAGGATTTCTATGACCGAAGACAGTTGACAAAGCGGAAAGACAAAATGACTATACCTACAGAAAGGTCCGATTTCAACCGTTCGAATGAATTCCGCCATTCACTGATGACTGCTTCCCTCATCTTATCGCGGCGAGGGATGTCGGCGTCAACGAGAGTCTTGCAAAGAACCATACACATCTGTCGAAACTCGGGGCATTCTACAACACGAATCGACTGAAGACTAGTGAGAGTGTGAAAGCACGCGAGATCGTCGGGACTCACCTGATCATCTGCAACTACGAAGCGAACGAGATGCTCCAGGAACGCCTCTGGTGAAAATGATGGGAGCTCGGGGTCGCGTTTGTTGCGAGCATCGTGGGTAGATGGATCGCCCAATTCGCTCGATAGCTTATATGACCACTTGTGCTGTAAAACAGCGCCATCGTACTCCTCAGCGTGTATTTGGCGGAGATGCTGTCGAAGATTCGTGTTTCCGGTATTTGGCCCGTAGATATAATTAGCTACACCATCGGGGAGCGTAGACTTATCGGTGCCATATATCTCGCTGCTTGTTGTAAGAAAACAGAATAGATATTCGAAAGTCCGTACGTACGAGCATAGCTTGCAGATTTTAGGTGGAGGCGTTTCTCCGTTCGAAGAACGCTTGCCTCTAGTACGACCCATGCCAGTGAAGAAGTGCACAAGATCGAGGGCTACATTTGATTTAACTGGTCTATTGAGGGCGTCAGCTTGTTGGGGACTCGTTCTCTGAGGCTCTAGCTTAGGCGAGGGATTTGGAGGACCAGATATGTCAGATATCTCGTCGTCATCGTCTATCCCCTGCAAGTCGAATTCTTCGGCACTGACGACTGCGTCGAGTTGGGTGGTAGTTGCCTAGATTAACTGGTGAGTCTCTCAAGACTAAAGGTACATAGAGGGCCCAGAAAAATCACCTTTGATCGGGTCTGAGACGAGCCAACGGGACGTGCGCTCGGGCGACGAGAACCACCCTTGGCATTGACTCGTCCCACAGCCACAGGTGCAGCTACTGATGACGGTTCAAGGGGCTGTTTTGTCTTGCATGGAGCCATGGCACGAAGAGAAACCAAAGGATCAGTGAGAACGGGGGATTCGAGAGAAATGGGGAATCGAGAGAACAGGGGATTTGTGACGCCAGTGCATTGCTTGTGGGCCGAGACTTGTGCTACCCACGGGCACTCCACGGAAAATGACCAAAATAACCAAATAGATTACGTCCATGACATTGACGTTGAATTGCGGGTCCGTCGGCAAGCATTGGGCGAGCGACTCAAAATCAAAATGTGTGCACTGTGCAAGCGCCGAACCGCTGGGCCTGGGAACGATACTTTGATGGCGTTCTGACGGTCGCTAAACCCAAAGTGAGTGCAAGTGAACAGGATAACTAAGACGAGATGAGGACCTTGGGAAGTAAGATGGGCAGTGAATGGGTGAGCCGCAAGCAGCGAAGGGAGTGCACGTGCACATGCCACGATGTCAGTCTTGTCAACCGTTATCGGTTAGATCGTGTACGTTCAATTGAGTCGCGTACGTTCATGTGAATCAGATTCATGACTCAGAATACTCAGATCGGATCACATCACACTGGACAGACAGGCAACGCACGCCGCACATACAGTACAAACGTGAGAGATGCAACAGTACCACTGCTATACCACTGCACCACTGCTAACCCTGCCGCTTGCTCGCCGACACCATATAAAAAGCCTTCTCTTCGGCCACAGACCTCGACCGCTTGGAACCGGAATGGGTGATGCAAACCATATTTACATGGCAGAATATGCTGAGAGCTGGCCTTGTCACTGGAGGGCCACTCGTTGTCAAGGACCGTCTTGAATTAACTGAGCGTCGGGACTCACCTGATCATCTGCAACTACGAGATGCTCGAGCAGCGTGGGTGGATGCATTGCCAACTTCGCTCGATAGCTTATATGTCCATTTATACTCCAAGACCGCTTTGTCGTACTCCTCAGCGTGTGCTTGGTAGAGATGCCTTCGGAGATTCGTGTTTGCGGTGGTTGGCCCGTAGATATATCTGGCTACACCGGGGAGCATAGACTTATCGAATCCATATTTCTCGCTGTTTGTCATAAGAAAGCAGAATGGATATCAGAAAGTCTGTACATACGAGCATAGCTTGCAGACTTTAGGTGGAGGCGGACCTTGCTTCAAAATTATTGGGCCGCCTTGAGTGGGTTGTTCAATACCAGTGAAGAAGTACAGGAGATCGAGGGTTGCAATCACATCAACGGGCCCATTGAGGGGGTCAGCTTGTTGGGAACCCGTGTTCTGAGGCTCTAGCTCAGACAAGGGATTTGGAGGACCAGATGTGTCGGATATCTCGTCGTCACCGTCTTTCCCCTGCAAGTCGAATTCTTTGGCATTGGCGACTGCGTCGAGTTGGGTGGTAGTTGCCTTGGATTAACCAGTAAGTCTCAAGACTCAAGGTACGTAGAGAGCCCAGGAAAGTCACCTTTGGTTGAGTCAGAGACGAGCCAACGGGACATGCACTCGAACAACGAGAAGCATCCTTGGCATTGGCTCGTCCCACAGCCACAGGTGCAGCTACTGATGACGGTTCAAGGGGCTGTTCTGTCTTGCACGGAGCCATGGCACGAAGAGAAAACGAAGGATCAGTGAGAACGGGGGATTCAAGAGAAATGGGGAATCGAGAGAACGGGGGATTTATGGCCTAAAATCCCGAAGGCCAGTGTATTGCTTGTGGGCCGAGACTTGCGCTACCCACAGGCACTCCACGGGAAATGACCAAAATGACCAAATAGATTACGTCCATGACATTGACGTTGGATTGCGGGTCTGTCACCAAGCATTGGGCGAACGACTCAAAGTGAAAATGTGGTGTTGTAGACTTGTAATCTTGGCGCTAAATACAGCATTCTTTTTTGGATACTGAGTGAAAGTGAACGGAATAACAAAGACAAGATGAGGACCTTGGGAAGTAAGAAGGGTGAATGGGCGTGCACATGCCACGATGTCAGTCGAGTCACCGTACGTTCAAATTGAGTCGCGTACGTTCAATTGAATCACGCGATTCATGACTCAGAAATACCCAGATCGGATTGGATCGGATCACATCATACTGAACGGCACATTAGGCAGTAACTTACGTACAGAACAAACACGAGAGAAACATAGTAACCACTGCTAACCCTGCCGCCGCTTGCTCCCAGACACCTTATTAAAGGGACCCCCCTCATCCGCTACAGGCCTCGACCGCTTGGATTGTGATTGGGAATAGAAGTGGATCGAAGCATTCGATCGTGCAATACTCTGAAGACTGGCCTTGTCATTGGAGGGCCACTCGGCGTTAAGGGCCTGCTCGAATTGCTTGAGCAGGGTGTCATAATCCTTCAAAAACGTCAACCCTATTTCATAATTCTTGTCTTCTTCCTCTGGATTCTTGCGTAGACTACGACCAGAGAGTATGTAGGGGTTGAGCTTTGTAGGCGGCGCTTGGTCTGATGGCCGTGGACGATATTGGCCGGCGACAGAATCATACAATTCCATCGCAAGCTCGTGAAGGATAGGATTGTCGCGAATTCGAAATCCTTTCTCCCTCAGCGGATTACCTGCTTTCAGCCACGTCGACTTCTCTGTGCTTCCGATGTTAGAATATACCTTTGGGTTCATCACCCCGTTGATGAAAATTGAGCGTCCCCTCTCATCATAGGTAGTTGGCACCCGTGTCACAACAATCCACATAAGAACCCAGAAAAATGATTCAAGGTCATGACTGAATGTGTGGCGGATCTTGGGGCGTTCGATAAGCTCAGCAGCCATAAACTGCCAGGTTCCCTGGCGGAAAGATATGTCAGGAGTCGGGAATACTGGGTCATGTAATAACTTACAGTGCGTGTTTGCTGGCGTGCGGTACTGCCACTGTGTTCGTCATCTCGGTCGATCACCTTGGAGAGATCCCAATCGATGAGTAATCCGCCCTGAATCTTCGATTCATGCGGGTCATTATGGTCCAATTCATCGTCGCAGGCGATCAAGATATTTCCTGGACTAATGTCTCGATGAAGGATCCCAATGTCATGAGCAGCTTTGTGAGCTACAATGTGAATCAGGTTACATAGACAAACTGCTAAGAAAATAGTCATCTCACCTTTCAGGGCAGCATACATTGCATTTACAAACTCCCGAGTACATTTGAATTCCTCCAACTTCCTCCCTATGGTACCTAGGACAATACGGTAGTGCCGATGAGGAGTTAGTTTATAATTCATGTCGTTGCCGACTTTGTGAGTTTGAGTTTGGTGATAGATGTCGGCGCCAACATCACCAGCCGATAAGCAGGAAGGAATGTTGTCAACTTTTCCCCGATGGAGCAGATCATAGAGCTCCCCTTCTGGTTTGATGTCCTTCAAAAGGACACGCCAAGAGTCCTTGACGAGGACACGACGCCTTTCTTTGACATCCAAGGCGAATAACGACCGAGTCCACCGACCTACGGGGATATCCGGTCGAGGTTCTGGGCTGGAGATGATATATCGGCGCTCTGACGGTCGATCTGAATCATCTGGTATGGTTAGGACTAGAAACGACTCCACGTCTTTCAGTTCAGGGACGATGGCTCTGGCAAGTGCAATTTCTTCCAGGGTGGATGATGAGTGAACCGTAGAATCATGGCCGCGAACTTCGGAATCTGCGATACCATAGCGGACGAGAAAGTCGAAAAGGTGTGGTTGCGAATTGTAATATATCGGTTCGGTGACGACTGCACCACTACGGTCCCATCGAATGAGTCTTGCATAGTCTTTCATAATGAGAACCGAGAATGTATGTGTGCGGTACTGAGCGCTCATTATCGCCGTGGCATACGCCGTGATCTGGCCTAGATTTGATCGTGAACCAGATGTCAGGTGTAGGAAGGAGTTTAAGTCGTCGCCGCTGTTGGAAGTGTGGTCCCTGGGGTTAGACGGAACTTTGAGGACAAATGGGTCCGCCTCCAATTTCATCTCGATGACAAAATCCACGCGAGAGAGGTCGAGATCATCTTTTGTCCTTTTCCCATGCATATATACCGAGCAGTCGGGCTTCAGTTTGAGATGGAATTTGCCACGCGGTGCTTTGTCTGAGGAACGGGATGTGTTGACTATGATTAAACTTGGGACATGCGGAGAAATGGCTTCAATCTAAAAGGGTAGGATTAGTCACAGAACAAGTGCGGTGGGCGACGTGGGTCAGAACTCACAAATTTATCATACGATGCACTCTCCGTTTGTGAGAGCGATTTAATGAAATCGTCGAACAATCCCGTGGGGAATTGGGGAACAGAGGAGGGATCCGAGGGAGGGGGTAGGAAACGATTCAAAAAGGCTTCCGCGCTTATCGGTCCAACGAAAAAAGGGCTCATTTCAGTTGCAAGACGGGAAAAAATTGAAGTTCTATCTTCATATCTGTCGATATACCTGTCAGTGGTGGTGCTCCGTGTGTGAACAGGAGTCCCAGGCGGTAGAGAAGCGTTTGAGGGGGGGGGGGGTGCTCATAATGGCAACGGGTGACGTGGAGCCGGCTTGCGCCGGCTTTCAATGGCTTGCGCCGATTTTCCCAAGTCGACTAAAAAGGTCAGCTCGGTGACATGCGGCGCGGCTCGGCTAGCATTTTAGCCGACTCAGGCGCCGGCTTTAGCCGAGCTTTAGCTGGAGCTGCCGAAACACTATCACCTACTAAATATCTTCCCTGTTGATCTCCGCCTCCGCATGCTAACTGATAACTCAGCCATGCGCCTATACAGGCTTCAAAAGTCCAGCCAAGTCCTCATCAGGCTCGGCAAGGACTGGCACCCAACGCCTGGTCATTCGATCCCCACCCCAACCCACTCCAAGGCCAGAACAGCCTTACGAGCCCTGGCGAGCCGTGCCGAGCCCGATGGCCCCCGCATCGAGGCCTTCCCAGACACCCCGCCAGAGGCCCCCCATTGGGGAGGCAGAGTCATGGTGCTACCCCTCCCAAACAGCGAAGAACGCGCGGCCCAAAACATGCATCTCGTGGACCTGCGCGTCGCTGGTAACACCCCACTCATATTCATCAATGCTGCCTACATGAACAAAGGCAGGCATGATGATAAATCCCTCGGCGCAGCTGCAGCAGTCCTGTACCATACAGGGAAAGAATGGGGCCACACCGAACACGTCTTCGGGGACCAGGTCACCAGGACTGACGCTGAAGTCGGTGCCATGCGACCAGCCCTAGCACTGCTAAGTGACTTCCTCACCTCCTTCCAGTACTCAGGCCCAGTGCACCTCGTTACAGGTTCCCCCGAAGCCACCCAGCTATTCCTTAACTTCAGACGCCATGCGACACAACATTTCTCTGTTGAGTACGCACGCGCCATTGAGAACCTGCTAACTACGTACCCAGAACTCACCCTCACGATCCAACACGCCAAACGTAACCCGAACCTCGTTGGCTTCCAATGCACACGGCACCTCATACTGGACGCAATAAAACGCCCCAGAAACAACACCAAGGACTTGAAATCCATCCAATTCCAACGCGCTGAGTCAAAGGCAGCTGCGCTCCAGGAATGGGAGCAACGGTTCCACAACACCCCTCATACCTCCCAAGCATATGACAGCGCGCTGACTACCCCCCCAGACGGCCACCCCCACACTATACTTCGGATTGCCTCAACAGGCATCCGAATCAAAGACCAAAAGTACGCACACCACGTCCCTCGAGACGTTCAATCTACTCTCTTTCGTCTTATCACAGGTCACGCCTTCACGGGCGCATACCGCCTTAAGTTCAACCGTCCAAACCTCCCCCCAGCAACGGAGAGGGAAGTAGCATGCGCGTGCGGCGCAGTGCCAGAGGACACAGAACATGTTCTGCTCCACTGCCCGCTCACCCACCGCCACCGACACCGACATCTATTCACGCAAGGCCCGATTGACTCGCTAAGGAAGGTCTTCAACCACCCCATGCGCTGCCTCGGCCTCCTACGATTCCTGGAAGCTACCCGCGTCTGCGTCAAACTGCGGACCACCTGGGAACCGGGATAAGGGAAGAAAAGCAGAACTTTAATTGGGAGACTGGATCCCCTAGAACAGGGCCTGAGCTACCATGGCCGGCCCTACTACCTACAAAAACCACACACGCTAGCCCTTACAATTCCAACAGCCAGCAGGCCACACTCAGCCGTGCACAGCCTGCACGCGCTTACTTTAAATATTCAGACTGTAATACCGATAAGGTGACCACTTCTGTGTCTTAGGTACATGTGCGGGATATAAAATAGGATTCAAAAAAAAAAAAAAAAAAAAAAAAAATTGAAAGTAACAGAAGAGTGAAAACGGGCCCAGCTTGCGCAGTAACCACGGTTTGTATGGGGATCATCACAGTATTCAATTTGTCAAGTTCGAGAAATGACCGTTATGGAGGTTCGGAAGTACATCCCCAAGGAACGAATAGGTCAGACCATCGACACGTACGGGGACAGACAGACCACCCTAGGATCTGTACACGTGGAAAGCTGAGAATTTCATCGCCAGCTAAATATACTACACAGGGATGACAGACTTGGGAATTATTGAAAGGTGGTCGGCCAGTTGAACCAAACACAGGTGCCGCAGCACCAGATTGGAACCAACAGTTGAGATACGGAGAACGAACGGCAAGAGGAATCGCTGAAGGAAAAAAAGGTTATTGCGCCCTTACGTTATGGGAAAGGAGAAGGACGAAGAGTGGCAAGAGAATCATGGTTATTCGTGATACGATGAGAGAACATTGCGTTGTTTAGACCGTCGGTGACATCAGCTCCAGGTAAGAAAAAAGATAGAGGAGGGAATAACCACTCCCAGAGCGGAGCAAGTTACAGGACTCAAAGCAAAAGATGAAAACTCGTGGGGTTGCTGCTAAATCAGCTCGCCATGATTAAACATGATGAACCTCTGACCTTCGCTGACGCGATATCCGACGGGCACTGTAACAAAGTTGTAACAAGCGCTGACCCACGAGCCGAATTCGAACCTCTGCTCGGCTATGAGATGAAGTCGGCCAATTCCGCACCCCAACGACGAGCAGGAAGAGATAATACAGGCGGAAGCAGGTTCGAGTCATAGAAACGATTGAAGAGGACGCAGAGGCGGCTCGGAGGATGACATGGTTGTTCATGAACCTACAGTACTCCCCCCCACGACCGCCGCAGGAACAGGTGCCTATGCTCCCGGCTCCGGCCTGTTCCGCTGAATGACATAACTTTCTGCTTCCGGCTGTACAAGAGCGCCCACTGTTGAGAAACTCTGCGGAAGGACCCAGGCGCTGCTGGTCATAGACATCATGGTCCGAGTCGGTGTCTGGTTTGGCCTGTAATCACGGGCCATTAACGGTACGGAGTGAGCCATTGGGGGGATCAATGGCAGACCGAAGACCGTCGACTCCGGGTCGTCGAGAGAGATCGTCATGGGAGAAAGGGGCCAAGGGCACGATCGGGAGATGAGCGGCATGGTCCCGGGATGGCTCTAGGTCGGAGCTGCTCTCGGACATATTAACGTCCTGCTCAAAGTCAGTAGAAAGGGAAGCGAGTTTGTAAGGAGGGAATGAAGACGGAGATGACTGATGGACTGTGGTGGATGGGGGTAACTTACAGGATGAGGAGCGCACGCCGGTGGTCACCTGATGCGGTGGAGATACCATGGTCCATGGTCACCCTCAGGCTATTCCTCCCGCCGAGCCCGCTTCGCTATCATTTTCTTCTTCATCGCCCTGAGCATGCCCTACAAACCTGGCCAAAGGCTTATGGCCCACTCTGCTCTGTTTGGATCGGCAATAAACTATTACATCAAGTGTCAACCTATACTCCTTGGCCGAGGCATCAGTAAGTTACAAGGGAGGATGACCGAGACTAGGTAGTAAATGACATTCTTTGATTAGGCAACAGCATCGAAAGCCTGCCTGCTATATATGCAGGTGCTCATCCCCAAGGAGCACATCTTAATTCGATCGATGTACTGTATTATGAAACGCGGATGGGCAAATTTCCAATCAAACCAGCGCACTTCTTTGAGTGGATGTGAGAGTATTATACGTCACTTATTTGAGACACGGTCCACATCCGATCTCCTGATCAAGGGTGCTCGCCGCCGAAATGACCGAATTTATGGATCTCACTGGTATATTTCCCCCTCATTGCTTTGGCAGATCAAACCCTGACCAGTGACTATGCGAAGTCCGTTATAGAACCACTATACAAGAAGGTAAAAGGTATGTGTGAAATCAAATAACAATCAGACCCCGTGAATTTGAAACTGTGTCCAAAGAATAAGAACCAGCAAATTATCCATCTCCCTCCGAGTCCGCATAGCTCGGCGGCGCCCCAATTACCAATCCTTCTGCATGAAGTCGCTCCATCTCTCGCCGAACAAGAGATTCGACTTCGGAGTGTAGTCTCTCAGGATCGTATGACGCTTCACGGGACTCGCGGACGGCATTCGGGGAAGACGTGGACTGAAACACGTTCGATGACGAGACTCCGAGGTCGCGGGACTGCTGGAAGTTAAAACCTTCAGCGCGCAACCGCGCAATTTCCTTGTCGGATAAGCCAACCGGAACAAGTGTCCCTGGTTGTGGGAGTGGAAGTGGCGTGGGTGGCGTCAAAGATAGACGGTGGAGGGCGACCATCTCCGAGTCTGCCTCCGACCCTTCAGTTACTGATGGCTGCTGCTCTGCCATGATTCTTGAGTCCTGCACTGCCTCGTAAGAATACGGATCGAAGGGTGTTACTATCGGTTCTGGGCCAGCTTCCCTGAAATCGGTTAACAAAGTCCAGATAGGTCTAGGACTCGCCCGTCTCCGTCGACGCTGTACGAAGGTAGTGACACTGATCACGGCAAAAACGGCAGCAGCACAACCACCTATAACGCCCCAGACAATTGCACCGATGTTCCGCCTTCTGTGTGATGGCGAGTTCGAATTTCCCGGCGGCCCATCGGCACTTATTGTCTGCGCAGGAACACTAAGATAGTCTCCCAGTCAGGAAAAAAAAAATGGAGGTTCCGCTTTGCACGAACTTCAGAGCCAATGGCGCAAACATAGCACCTAGTGCGGGACTAATAAGCATTACAGCAACTTTAGTCAGGACCCCAGATAGTATAATTTCTCAATTAACTCACCTAGACACTCCCTGAAGTGGTGTTCCGTTAGCAGTACTATAATAGACAGCAAACGCAGGGTCGGTGAATTGGGATGCCGTCGTCCCATTGAAAACCCCCGAGATAAGCTCCGACCGTAGGCCTTGATTTGGGGTCATGGCAGCTACAAATAAACTCCAGCCTAGACTCGGAGGTCAGCGACAGAATACAAGAATCGTATAAATACCAACTAGACACAGCGGCACTTGTATCTGTGGGAACGGCGTTATCAATAGGCATGCCATAGTTGCTGAAGTTTGAATTTAACACGAGGTTGTTAATGAAACTGCTGTGTCCGTTGTATACCTGGAACGGGTCACAGACGGCAAGAAGCGGGCATTCAAGTACACTGACCGACGATTCCACCAAGTTAGTGCCGAGCCACACATCCGCGAATAAATTGTAGCCCAAAGTCCACGAGTCACTACTTTGCCCATACGCTGCAAGGAGATGCTGGTCGCTGCCCAACGCAACACTCTTCCATTGAGCGTAGAGGCGCCCAGCTGCACTCTACAAACAGATAAATGTGCTGCATAGCAAACAAAGGACCAGTACAGACGGAGTATTTATTCATGTCGTCTGTCTGCTTGACTACTGAGCTCATTTTCGACATGGCTTCGATGGCGATGATACCCTTGATGGCAAGGTTCGTTTGGTTACTGACAGTCAAGTTATCCGCGGAAGACCTGCGTCATCAACCATTGTTAGTGATGTGCCAGTGTAGTCTGTCAACTCACAAAATCAACTTACTGATCATGAATGAACGGCGTTGAAGCGATCAAATAGTCGGCCCAGGAAGTCAGCAACGAATACTGTCCGAGTTTAAGGCCATATCAAGCAGAAATTAGAGCCTTGGCGTACATATCTACTTATCTGGCTTCCGTCCCCACTTGCGCGCGCATAAGCATAAGCCATAATCAGCATATTACCGGTCTCTATGAGAAGCACTGGTCAGCACAGCTGGCAAAAATCCAGCATTAGAGGTACAGACGTTCAACGCCTTGATCATGATTCGAATTGCTGCCTGACACACTGGGATAGTTTGATCCTACAGCAGATGGTCTGAATACCATATCCCAACGTTCATGTTTATGCGGGACGCACCGAGATCAGCGGCAGCATATCCAATGGTATAGTTACGCGAGGCTTGAAGCCGAAATAGAGGTTCAAGTAGAGGTGCACCAAGCAACGGATCGTTGTACATCAACGCAGGAAAGGCAGCATAGATGGTCTCGACGGCATTGACCCGGCTTTGAAAATCAATCTCAGTCCCAATGTGATCAACAAAAAAAGCTTGAATCGATTCACTTTTTCTCAACCCCACCGATATTCTTCATGAACATCATTACATCTGACTTGTTAAGGTTCCCGTTCCCGTCAGTCCAAACCGTTAGTTGCATGCTGCTGTATACTTCGGCGAGTGCAACAGAGGTCAAGCTCGGAAGATCCTGCGCGACGGATTCGGAATCCTGGAATATCTGACCGTCTAACTGTTGGGCTCTTGAGGACGCATTGCTGAAATCGTCGAGGAAGTCAACCATCTGCGCTTTGATATTAGACATATTTTCTCCCCAAGAGTTGCCATGAGTACTAGCCATTTCTTTGTCAGTCGAGTATCGTGTCTTATAGTACGGGCTACGAGGTATTGGAGGAGCACCAGATAGATCGGTATAGTTGATGGCGGGGTCTGTGGTGTAGCCGATGACCCAAACAACAGGAGACTGTGTGGCTGAAACATCGTAAATTTCGTACGTTAATGCAAAGACGGTGGAGCGATCGCTCATAGAACGGTTTTGATCCTGTTGGAGGTTTAATTGCCCGTTGCGTGTGAAATTACCTCGACAGTCAGAGTCCGATCCGCTTTGGAAACTGACATGGGGACTCTGCGTCATAGACCGTGAGAGGAATAAATAAATAAATAGCCATAAAGCTCACGCTCGTCGTGGCAAAATATAGTGTACCCCATTCCGGTTGGTCGAGTATTTCTGTGTATATTGCCGGTGTCTGGAGTGTGACGTTATGGAAGATGGCAAAGGAATCGAATGTCGTGTTCCATAGAATCTTCTGCGTTCGATCCCCCGACATCCACTCTGTAACGAAGCTAAGGAGAAACGATGGGCTTCGGAGAATAATTGCAAGTACCTCCACTGACTGTCTGAATACACCTGCAAAGTATGATTTGCGTCGTCCAATGGCTTTGCGCTGAAGGACATATACGAGAATGGGATGGATTGCTTGACCCAATCTTGGGGCTTAAGATGATGCGTATATAGACATTGAAAGTAACAGAAGTGTGGAAACGAACCTCGATAGGATTTAGGAAGGTGAGATTGACTAGTAGGGGCCCAGTCTGCCCACTAAGAATTGTGCTCGAAGGGCTGACCATAAAACTTGTCGAGTTTACAGTGCCATTGATAAGACTCGGATCGACATCCCCCATGAATAGATAGGTCAGGTCATCGACACGTACGAGGACAGACCACCCTAGGGTCTGACAGAGAGAGTTGAAATTTTCATGGCCAGTAAACTATATGGGGATGGCAAACCTGTGAATGATTGAAGGTTGTTGGCCATGGGCCAAATCCGGCCGTGTACGTGTTATTAAACTGGAGCCAGCAATTGAGATATGGGGAACGAACAGCGAGGGGAAATGATGGGGTGAACGAAAACTCCTGGGCCCTTGTGTTGGGGGAAAGGAGAAAGGAGAGGAATAGTACGAGAATTATGGTTAGTCGTGATATGGTGAGAGACATTGCATCGTCCAGGGTGTCAGAGACCCCAGTTCCAGACAGGAAAAACAACAAGAGGAAGGAATGGTTACTCGCAGAGTAGAGCGGGGCAGTTGCGGTGATTAGGGCAAGCGATGAAACATACACGAGGGCTACCACAGGCAACGTAACACGCACTTGCCGTCATGAAACAGAATGAACCTTCGACGAGGTGCAGCGCTGACGGGCGACAAGTGCCTGCGCCTGGACCCACCGTCAGTGCAATATCGGTACTGTAAAACAGATGGGAAGATGAATACAGCGCGCACAGCAGTGTCGGTTACAGGCAACGCAGTTTCCAAGGAAGAAATTGAGTGTCATGCCGAAGTGGGGTTAGGTAGTATAGTACACATCAGTGAACTTGGAATGTCTGTAGACTAGCGGTTGCCCGTGCTATCGGCCCGGTCGGGGAAGCAACCCGCATGAGGAAAGGAAAGTGAAATTACTAACTTGGACATTCAATGCACAATGTATGATCCGAATGATCTGAGCTTATATCACCGAACATAAACAGAGGACGAAGAATGTAAGAAGGAAGAGGCAGTTGACTAAATTGACCGGGCGGACTGAATACTATAGCTAGCACGACACGGTGACATGATGGTTGTGGAAAAGGGTGTGAAAAGGGTCACAAGACGCGATGCCACGCGCCGCACGTGACTCAATGTTGACTCGAACCGTTTCACAACACTCGGCAAGAGTCAAGGAGCGGACTGCCTCAGATTGTAATGTAGAGGATGTAGAGGATGGAACCCCCATGGCAGTGGCAGTGACAAGGATTCGTCACATTATGATGGCCTTCAAGGTGAGTGTGAGTAACCCCTCTGGTGGACCACTGGCAGACCCCGCGCTGCCTGGCTACTGAGCTGAGTAAGAGACATATGAAGCGGATGGATGAAGGACTCGGAGCACGAATCAAATAAAGAATTTTCTTGTCAGTAAGACTGAAAATGACGTTGCCGTGGTTGGTAAGTCGAAATTCAGAATTCGAGGCTCGATGCCTAGAGTAAATGCGCGTTGGATGTGCGATTATGGTCATCCCTCTGTGACTAAAGCTCGGTGGCATCAAGCTCTCTGTACGAAGTCGCTCCATCTCCCGCCGTGGACTCATGAGTTTGTGTGGTGTGTGCGTGGACGAGCCTAATATGATCTACCTATTCCAGTCTGCGCCGACGCTTACTGAGAGTGATTTTATTTTATTTTTTGACCTTTGGCTGCAACTCCTCTCTGCCGTATGATGTTACAGAACATGACGGACGCTGCTTCCCTATACCAGTCCCGGATGTAGATGAAAGATTCCGCGAGAAGGACCCATGGTATCATTCCTGAAAACGCTAGCAGGTAAAAGGATAGGACAATCTCCATATGAAATATAATGTAGAAGTTACTAGCCGTGCTTACTAGCTAGCATGCAACAGATAAACGCTAGGATGTATCGAATGAACATCGACTTTTGTACAGTAATAGGTTCAGGGTCCGCTACATTGTGATGAATGATATAAGGCGCTTCTAGTGTACAGTTGAAGTGTCCCTACAAGAGAATAAAAGTGTATGAATAACAACCACGGAGAACCCGAAAAAGATCCTATCTAAAGAATCAAGAACTAGCCTAAAGAACCTATCTATCCCCCTCGGTATAGCTCGGTGGTGCCTCTATTATCATTCCCTCTGCACGAAGTCGCTCCATCTCCCGTCGTAGAGACTCGACTTCCGAGTGTAGTCTCCGAGTATCAAATGGTGAATTTACTTCGCCTGACTCAGTGACAGCATTCGCCGGAGAGGACGTGGACTGGGACACGTTCGGTGTCGAGGGGTTGCGGGACTGTAGCTGAGAACCACTAGTAAGAGCCCCTTCGCGTAACCGGGCCATTTCCTTCTTTGATAAGCCAGCTGGGACGGGTGCCACTGGTCGCGAGCGCGGAAGTGCGGCCGGTACGGGACCTGAAGATAGACGATGGAGAGCGACCATCTCTCCTTCTGGATCCTCAGTTGCTATTAATGGTTGCTGCTCTGTCCGAGTCGAATTTCTCGAACCCTGGGTTACTTCCTCGAAAGAGTACGAGTTCGGATCGAAGGGTGTGACCATCGCCTGCGGGTCAGCTTCGATGGAATTGGAATCGGCCGTCGAGAAAGACAAGATAGATCTAGGTCTCGCTCGTCTCCGTCTCCGTCTCGATCGAAAGAGAGCGATTCCGATCAAAGCAAAAATGGCAACACCGCCCGTGACGCCGCCGGCAATTGCGGCAATTGTGGCAATGTGCATTTTGTATGACGGCGGCAGTCCCATCGTCGTCGTCGCACCATTGGCATTTATTGTCTGTGTAGGAACTCTACGAGAGTGGTGCTAGTCAGGAACGAAAAACAGACAAAGGGCTGGCTTTGTACGAACCCGAGAGCTAATGGCGCTAACACAGCACCTTGTGCGGGACTAATAAGTATTATAGCAACGTCAATTGGAGTCCAGATACAATATCCCAATCAACTCACCTAGCCACTCCCTGGAGGGCTAGTCCTAGACTGCTATCATAATACACAGGGAACACTCCAGGAATGGTGCGATTATTCGCTCGGTTGAAAACCTTCGTGATAAGATCCGAGCGCAGGCCTTGATTTGAAGTCATAGCAGCTGCAAACAAACTCCAGCCTGAGACAGGGTCAGCCAACAAAACTTGAAATTTATACATAATACCGACTGGAAACAGTGACATTTGTGTCTAGGCTATCGACAGGCATGCCAAAGGTACTGAAGTTTGAAGTCAACACGAGGTTATGAATGAAGTTGCTGTGCCCATCATATATCTGAAACTGGTCAGGAACGTCAAGAATCGAGCATTCAAGGATACCGACCGGCGATTCCACCAAGTTGGTGCCCAGCCACACATCCGCGAATAGGTTGTAACCTAAAGTCCACGAGTTGCTTTGCCCATACGCCGCAAGGAGATGCTGGTCGCTGCTCAATGCAAGGCTCTTCCATTGGGCATAGAGGAGCGCAGCAGCATTCTACAAACGAATTAATGTCACTCATAAAACATAAACGAGTAGCACTGACGGAGTATTTATTCACGTCGTCTGTCTGCTCGACTACTGCACTCATCTTCGACATAGCTTCGATAGCGATGATACCCTTGATCGCAAGGTTAGTTTGGTTACTAACAGTCAAGTTATCCGCGGAAGATCTGCGCCATCGACCATTGTCAGTTGATGTGTATTCCGTCAACTCAAAATAAAAATATACTGATTGGTAATGAACAGCGTCGAGGTATTCAAATAGTCGGTCCAGGAAGCCAGCAACTTATACTATCAGAAGTCCATCAGTTCCTCTCGGGGAGAATATAGAGTTTATACGTACATATCTACTTATAAAGCTTCCGTCACCACTTGCGCGGGCATAGGCGTATGTCATAATCAGCATATTCGCGGTTTCTATGAGAAGGCATTGGTAAGCAATACCCAAAAGCCAGTATCAGAAGTACGAACGTTCAACGCCCTGACTATGATTCAAATTGCTGCCTGAGACGTTGGGATAGTTTGATCCTAGAGCAGACGATCTAAATATCGTATCTCTAAAGTTCATGTATACGCGGGACAAACCTAGATCAGCGGCAGCATATGGGATGGTATAGTTACTTGATGCTTGAAGCCGAAATAGAGGTTCAAGGAGAGGTGCACCGAAGCTCGAATTGATGGACATCAACGCAGGAAAGGCAGCATACAAGGTCTCAACAGCATTTGCTCGGCTTGAAGGTCAATATCAGCCCCAGTATCGTGGACAAACAAGTGTTGGATTGACTCACTTCTTCTTAACCCCGCCAATATTCTTCATGAACATCATTATATCGGAATTGTTCAAGTTCCCGTGCGTGTCAGTCCCAATTGTTAGCTGCATACTGCCGAATACTTGGGCGATCGAGGCAGAGACCAGGTCTCCAAGATTATTCGAGACAGAGTTGGCAGCCTGGAGTATCTTTTTGTCCATATTTTGAGCTCTTGTGAGCGCATTGCTGAAATCATTGAGAAAGTCAACGATCTGGACTTTATTGTTAAACACATCGTCTCCGCAAGAGATGGTATCAATACTAGCCAATTCGTCGTCACTTGAGTATTGTGTCTTGTAATACGGGCTACGAGATGTCGGAGGAGCACCGGATAGATCAGTATAATTGATGGCGGAGTCTGTAGTATAGCCGACTGCCCAGACAACCGGAGCTTGTGTAACTTTAATAGTGCCAAGGTCGCGCGATATGGCAAAGACGGCGAAGTTATCGCTGACGGGACGTATAGCTGGATCTTGTTGACCGTTCAGCACTCCGTTGTGCGTAAAATTACCGCGGGAATTAGTATCCGATGCGATCTGGTAGGTAACATTGTTTCCCTATATCATAGACGGTAAGTAAGAAAGCAAATAGATGGCTATCGACTTACGGCCTGCATGGCATAATATAGCGTACCCCATTCCGCTTGGTCGATCACTTCCATGAATTTTACCTGTGTTTGGAGCGTGACGCTGTGGAAGACGACATTGGCATTAGACGTCGGAGTCCACAGAATCGTCTGCGTTCGATCTCCCGAGTTCCACTCTGTAACGAAGCTGAGGGGAGATGACGGGCTTCGGAGAACGATTGCACGTACCTCCGCTAACATCTGAATAAACCTGCACAGCATGACTTGCGCCGTCCATGGAGGTTGCGGTGAAAGCCATGTACGAAAATGGGATGGATTGCTTGACCCAATCTTGGGGCTTAAGATGATACGTATGTAGACATTGAAAGTAACAAAAGAGTGAAAACGAACCTCGATAGGATTTAGGAAAGTGAGATTGACCATCATGGGCCCAGCTTGCGCAGTAACCACGGTTTGTGTGGGGGTCATCACAGTATTTGTGACGTTCACGGTACCGTTTTGAAGGGTCGGAAGTACATCCCCCAGGAACGAATAGGTCAGACCATCGACACGTACGAGGACAGACCAGCCTAGGATCTGACACGTAGAAAGCAGAGAATTTCATCGCCAGCTAAATATACTGTACAGGGATGACAAACCTGGGAATTATTGAAAGTGGTCGGCCATGTTGAACCAAACGCGGGCGCAGCACCAGATTGGAGCCAACAATTGAGATATGGTGAACGAACAGCGAGGGGAATCGCCGAAGGAAAAAAAGGTTGTTGCGCCTTTACGTTTCGGGAAAGGAGAAGGGCGAAGAGTGGTAAGAGAATCATGGTTAGTCCGAGTCGTGATACAATGAGAGACATTGTATTGTTTAGACCGTTGGTGACATCAGATCCAGGTAAGAAAAAAGATAGAGGAGGGAATGACCACTCGCAGAGTAGAGGATACGGTTGTCGCAGGGCTCTGTGCAAAAGGTGAAAACTCGCGGGGGTGCTGCCAAGGTAACTCGCCCATGTTGATGTTGATTAAACTGAATGAACATAACCAGCGAAGCGCTGACGCCCACGAGTACAAGCGCCGTACTAGCCCTGATCCACTCGGCGGCTGTGCGAATGTACAGTAACTGCCTCACAAAACACCTCCGAGTTCGCCGTATCCAGTGTAACGGTCGATCTGATCCAATCACAATTAAGGGTGAAGTACAATTAATAGTTGTTTCCGAATTTTAAATGCAATTATTTATATGACAGGCGGGTACATCTGATCAAATGTTTTTGAGGATCGCAAACTCGGACGAAAAGGTCTGCAGTTACGCGAATACATAGACGAAAACACGATGCCATCGCAGCACGCGTGCTATGACACTGTTAGCTACAGGGTCGGGTCGGCAGGGCCGATATTGGTTTCTACGTAGTAGCTGAAGAATAAGACCTTGAATAAGAGAGCAACAACTGCGTGTAGCACTGCTATCACAACAATCATAAGCCGTACCGGCTTCTGGTCCGCCTGCGAAAAAGGGAAAGAGTTTAGGGCCATGACATGGAGACAAAGAAACTAGGATGACGTACAGAGACGAGGACCGGGTAGACGTTCGCGACAAGGAAATAACCCGACAGAGCAAACCCTATACCGGATAAAACCCAGCGAAGAAGGGCGATAGGAATAATGCAGAGGATCTAAACAGACTCGGTTATAAAGAACAGTACTGCCAAGACAGATACAATATCGCGCACCGACACAGGGAATCCAAACTGAACATGGCGTAGCCCCATACGGTCATGGCTTCCACCATGAACCAATTCTCGCTGATGCCCGCGTAGCGCAGAGCTACCCAAAGCATCACGGGCACACCAATGCCGTACACGTATACGAGCCCGACAGCTGTGCTCAGCAGCGCAAAGTCATACTCGACTGGATCCGAGGATAAGTATGAGACGATGGAGTGGGCGAGAGAGGATGTGATGAAGAGGGTGAAGATGAGGGTCGTGAGCGTCCAGAACGGCCCGTAAAGGTCGGGCAGCGGGCGTGACGGTGTGCGGAAGTGTAGGTAGGCGAGAAGGGATTGAGTGTGTTGATACAGCGAAAGACGACCTAGAGTAGTGGAGTAACTTCAATTTTCAGAAGTAACAGAAGTTGGAAGGGAAAACCAACGGTTTTGGTATCAACGTCGAAATGATGTTGGTAGTAATCTATGTTCCAGAAGGATGCATTGCTAGCGTCGGAGATGTAACCTACGGCAAGGGACGTTCAATGACGCGCTATTCAACGGGCACAAAAAATAAGACCGTGCCTCTTCCTTGGCCCCCTCTCGGAGCAGGATCACCAATGTCGCCTGCGGGAGGCTGGCTGAGGGCTGAAGGACAAGGGTTAACGATATGCCGGAAGGTTGTGAGCAATTATCAACGCTAACTTTTAATGTCACTTTCAAGTTCATCTAGGCGCTGTAGAACGATTTGGCTGTGAATACGGTAGAAAAGGTTAAAGGAAGATGAATGGATAGATACCTCGTCTGCCTCAACGGCGACATACGCCATGCCAGGAATCGTGTCTTGAGGTGTTCAGTTGCAGGTAACCGTGGGAACATCATGCGTTGTGTGGCCCCGCGCTGTGCACGGCTCAGAGTCAGTCAGTCAGTCCCGCCGGATGAGGGCAAATGTCGTTCGAGTGCTAGGCAAACAGGGTACAGGTGCCCTCGTACTATCTTCTACCAGGCGTGTCTGGCTACGTCGTCGACCCCAATCACCCCTTTTTACTACGCTCGCAAGCCACGTCGAGCGACTTGCGCCGCCACACTCTCCCCGACATTTCACGTCATCGCCTGTGCATGCTTTCCCATCAGACGAGCCAGGTCTATCACCCGAGATCCCCACCAGCACCACCTTTGAAGATCCCTCGCGGAAAGGGCTGTTCTACCATCTCGTACCGCCCCCCACGCCCCTCTCAGCTACACGCCCCGTCTTTGCTGTATCCCTCATAGCAGACGCACCGCCTTCCCCCGAGTCAAGCACAGTTCTCGGCTGGCTTCCTGCCGAGACACCTGGGGATGACTGTAATGCGGGCCTAAATGATTTTGTAGAGAACCGTGCGCTACGCTGCCCTTCACTTCACTTTGACGTGCGGCATCGCTGATCGTATGCTGCGCTGGGCGATTCATAGCTCGCTTCCTACCGCTTCTTCACAAGGCGATATCCGAGGGGCTTGCGGAGGCCGTCGATGATATTCAGGTGGCCGGTGCACTGCAGCTGGGCAACGGCTGGATGCATGTACATGGTCAGTATTCACCTTTTTTTTCTTGAAAAAATGCTCTACACCTGTTAGATTGGTGCTCATCCCTCCCTTGCGTGACTGTACCCCGTGAATATATCGCACAGACGAACGCAACATTCCACCTTTGAATCGCATCGGTGATCCGGACGACATTCTTGCTTCCGTCCGAGTTGAGAACGGAAAGGTAAGTTCCTATGCCCTCCGAAATCGTTTTGACTTATCGACGGAGAATTTTTGCAGATTATTGCGGAGACATATCAGGCAATGCCTTCGTATCGCCTTTGCACCGCACATGGTGTTACCCAGCTCACTGAAGGGCTTGCATTGAAGCTCCAGAGCCTTCTAGAAGTGCGTGCATGTGAGGAGAGAAGGACGGCAGACTCGTAACACACATATAAACACTTTTTGGATACGTGTACTGCGCATGCTGTTCCAGTCACTCCGACTTTTCATCTCGAGGTCGTAAATTATCTTAACCTCCACTCCGCCTTAATTCTTAATTCACAACCATGAGGATCAGGCCGTATAAATTTCCGCCCTGTATATGCGCGCCGTAATTCGACATTAGCTTGGCTAGGGTCAGCAGTGCATAATATGTCGTGAAGATTTAGATCCTTGTGAGTGAATAATCATGTGGTTTGGGACGGAAGACTTCAAGTCCCGAAACCAGGTTAAAAGCCACCACGAACGTTGGTAAGTACATAAATTACGTTCATGATCAACGCTTGGTATCACAAGCAGTCCGTTGATGACACGGCCAGTGTTACAGTAAATGCGTTCCTTCTGCCACGTTTCAGATGGCGCCGCAGAAGTCCAATAATGGGTTGTGATGAGATAATATTCCAGGATAAATAGAGCATACTACAGATGGAATGTAAGTCAAATGAGCAAAACATCAATCGGACATTGTATAAGTCGTTTGCAAAGATCATGAGAGTCATCCCCAACCAGCGTAACAGGCGTAAAACGTCAAAGACAGGATATAAGTTCAAAATGTCAGTCATGTGGAGATGCACGGGGCGAGCGGGGGCCAAAGAGACCGCGTGGTGGTTGTGGTACTTCTGGTGCTAGATGAACTGTAGGTTCACTCGGTGGAGGTGTGTACTCGACACCAGGTTGCACTGTTCGCATATGTTAGGTCATCTCTGATGAATAAAATTAATTATATTTACCTTGCCAGGTCGCCCACGAGCCTGTGGTCTGTGCACGATCAGGAGGAGGTCCTGCTGGCGGTGTCGTTTCGATGACAGGTCCAGCTGGCGGACCTTCGGACCTTTTGCGTTGGCGCCTAAATCCACCTCGTTGGTGGACAGAACGCCATGCGCCTTGACGGGGTTCTGGAGGAGGCACAGGAGGCTGATCAGGCGGCAAGTCGCCCGGTGGTTGTGGAGCGAGAGGACCCGTGTTTGGTTTCCTGGATGAATTAAGCGCGTTAGTCAAAAGAAGCTTCGAAACAGAAAGAAATCACTTACCAATCTGGATCAAACATGCCACCAGATTCGTATTTGCTTCGTAAGCACAACAAAGTGCCAATTTCACTAGGGAATTCGTTAGCAAACGACTGACTAAGGACGCAATGATTACGGCTAACAATTGAATATTACGTCGTTCCTCCCGGAGTTTACTGACTTCATTGAGGAGCATGCGCACTTCTGTCGCCAAGGATTTGCTGAATTCATCGAGATACTTTTAAATGCTTGGTTAATCATTAGTTAAAAATTTGCAGGAGGACGCTTACCCCCTGAACATTGAATGGGACCTGAACATTCGCCGTTGACCGCACAGCATCCAACAAGTCCGCGTGTTGTCTTTCTGTATCTTCACGCCATGCTGTGGAGGATCTTAATCTCTGACCTTCCTCGTCCAAATAGTACTCACATGCTGTCAACGAATCAAATACTTGCTGCAACCTTTGTAACTCATTCATGACATCTTGAGTCGCTGAGGAATAGTGAGCATGAGTGTGAACGAGCGACAACTTTCGCTTACAGGGCCTTTCTTCTGCCAGGCGGCGCTCTTCTTCGCATCTTGCTTTCTCTTCCGCGCAATTATCTATGATACCTTGAACCATGCCGAAAAGATCTTGGAATTGTCTGTTCGTCTCATCGCGCCACTCCAGTTTCTCTCTCCATCGTTCGTCCACGGTCTCCTTCTTCCGAGCAAATTCTTCACGATGAGCAAGAAGAAGGTCGGTGATCTCGCTTAGTTGCTGCCTCGTCTCCTCATCGCGTTCAACGTTTCTCTGGGATTCCTCTTCACGTCGCATTTCCTCATCGTGATCACGCTGCTGTTTCTCGTGATCCAACTCGGCCCGCACACGCGCGAGTTCCTCCTCCAATTCTCGCATACGAGCGTCCCGTTCTTCGTCAGCCCGCACGCGTTCCGCATGCACTTGCTGCTCGAGTGCTTCCCTTGCAGCGCGTGCTTCTTCCCGTTCCGCTTGTAGTTGCCTTGCCATCTCCTCTCGCTCCCCTTGCACAATGTCTCTGATGTCGTCCGCGTGGCGGGCAGCAGATTCCGTAGATGCACGACGAATCGAGGCAACGACAGATTCAGCTCCCCCCGGCGGCAATCCCAACATATCCTCGGGCAAAGCAGTAGGGCCACCAGGGGGCACTGGCTGCCGCGCGAGTGTCGCATCTCTCCTTGCTTCACTGTCCTCGAATTGACGGTCCCGTTCAGCTTGCTTTTCAGCGAATTGATGATCCCGTTCAGATTCTTTCTCCAGGTAACCATGTTCTCTACGCATCTCGGATTCTGCAGCCTCTTGCGCCGCGTCACCCATCTGTCGTTCGAGATCCCCAAAACGTTCCTCCCGTGCTCGCTCGGCGTCATCGTAGTCCAGTGCACCGGGCCCGGATGGATATCGGGGGGTGATACCGGGAACACCCCTTGCCGTGGGAGCGCGTGACACTCCCGGGAGTGGGGCACCACGTTCCTCGCCATATGGGTCCTCTGAAGGAGGGGTCACTGACCCGGGAGGGATATGACCGTAGGTCCCAGGTACGGGGGCACCCCTTGCCGTGGGAGCGCGTGACACTCCCGGAAGTGGGGCACCACGCGGGTCCTCGCCATACAGGTCGTCCGAAGGGGTCACTGACCTGGGGATATGACCGTGAGTCTCTGGTTCGGGGGCACCCCTTGTTGTGGGAGCGCGTGACACTCCCGGAAGTGGGGCACCGCGCGGGTCCTCGCCATACAGGTCGTCCGAAGGGGTCGCTGACCTGGGGATATGACCGTGAGTCTCTGGTTCGGGGAAACCCCTTGTTGTGGGAGCACGCGACATTTCTGGGCCTGGAGCACCACGCGCTCCTTCGCTGGGAACTGTGGCCCCACGCGGCTCTTCGCCCGGAGGATATGCTCCTGGTGTGCCACGCGGTTCTTCGCCCGGAGGATATGCTCCTGATGCGCCACGCGGTTCTTCGCCCGGAGGATGTACTCCTGGTGCGCCACGCGGTTCTTCGCCCGGACGATATACTCCTGGTACGCCATGCGGTTCTTCGCCCGGACGATATACTCCTGGTACGCCACGCGGGTCTTCGCTGGGGGGTTCGTACTGCTCTGTGGTAAATGATTCGGGAGGGACATGTCCGTACGTCCCTGGTTCCGGTATTCCCGGCTGCTGATGGGGGTAAGTGCGACGTGAAACTTCTGAAGGTAAAAGAGGAACGAATGGAACGCTCGGGCTCGCGCCGCGCACTTGGCTCTCGAACGAGGGCGACATAGGTGACCTAGGTCCAGATACGGGAGGTTGATAGGCTAGAATTAAAATTCCATTAGTTGAATGTGTCATGACTATATGCAGCGCTTACGACGGTGGTCAGGAGGTGGATAAACTTGGATAGGCTCTGGGCCAGTGACTTCAACAATGGTGGGGGCGCGAGATGGGCGAGTAGTTGGTCTGCCAATTGGCATAGGAACTTGTTCTGTTGGAGGGTACTGTGTGGGTTGGCCGAAAGGATGCGGGAGCGGCTCGCCCTCTCGCTCGGTAGGGGAAGCCGACGGGCCCGTTTGTGATTGAGGGGGGTATGTGGATGGGTATTGGTGTACATGGGTCACTGGGGGTGGTTGGATAACAGTGGGGCCAGCTCCACGGTCGTATCCAGGGCCTACACCAATAGGGACCGGATATTCAGGACTGGGTGAACGGTAAGGTCGACGATCACGCTGTGATTCTCTTTCTTCACGCCCGATTGACGGAGACCTAGACGACGGAGTCCTTGACTCAGGATATTGTTCTCCTCGGCGGTATCGATACGGCTCGGGCTCGATGTGGTGGATCGTGGTCGGGATAGGCACAGGTGGAGGAATAGGCTGGTAGGGGCCTTCCGCGTAGCGTGAGGGTGCACGAGACTCAGGATATAGTCTCGGTGACTCAGGATATAGTCTTGGTGACTCTCGAGGACTGCGATACTCGGGCTCTGGCGAGGCCCTCGATGGGGCTACAATAGTGATAGGTGGAGCGCCAGGTGGAAAGCCCACCCCTGGCATCGGACCCGGAAAGGGAGCACCTGGCAGAGGAACACCCGGAAAAGCAGCACCCGGCAGAGGACCACCCGGAAACATGGTAGGGGGGTATGGATCTACGAAACCAGAGCGTCGGGGGGATTCGGTGGTTGGAGTTGTCGAACGCGACCGTGGAGAACGCGACCGTGGATGAGAAGGTGGTACGATTATACCTGGACCTGGAGGACCGTATGGACTAGCGTATGGACCAGGCGTGATGTGTGTTTGGGGGGGAGGGTGGATGATTATCGGTTGTCCTGGTTGCTGAGGACCTTCTCGACGGTCATCAAATTCAGAGGGCTCCGAACGGTCTCGGCGGGGAGAAGCTACCACTTGGAACGGTGGCTGAGCACCTACACCCGGAAGTAAAATAGGCTGGTCGGGTCGCTCATCATACATATGCTGGGTAGAAGGGTCCCAAGGAACCGCTGGAGGAACGGCACCAGGTTGCGGGGGGACAATTATCGTCGGTTGGCCAGGAACGGGCGGGGGAGTTGAACTTCGCGAACGCGGACTTGGGGTTCTGCCTAGATGGCTTGGAGGCGGGTGGGAAGGGGGGTGCACAAAAATGGGAGGTGGGGGTTGCTGCGGTGCGATTTGGGGACCGGGAACGATAACAGGGGCCAAAGACGGTGAGCGTGGGGACCCTGTGCTGGAGGTGCGGGAGAAATAGGACGGTTCCGGAGGTATGAACATTTCATCGTCACCCACGGGGGCAGGAGGCTGGTATACTTGGGGAGGTATTGCCATGCTCCCCCGGGGGCCCAGATCGGGAGGAATGAAGGGCGCATCTCCATCCCGCGATGGAGGGTAAGGATACACCGGAGACTCAGTTGGGGTTGGCGTCCTATAGGGATGAGTCACAACAGGGGGTATCACCCCGATAGAATATTGTTGACCAGGCTGAGGGAATGAGACCTGAGGAGGCGGTGGTACAAAGGGGCCACCTGGCGGCACAGTTCCCGGGCGAACAGGCATTCCAGGAACACCGGGAGCGCCGGGAGCGCCGGGACCAGGGCCACCTGGCACTATAAAACCGCCAGGTTCTACTCCAGGCCCTGGCGGGACTAAAGGTGATTAGATTAGAGTATATATTAGCAATATGGGGCATATAGAGGTGATACAACTTACATGGTCCTCGAGTCGCGCCTAGGCGATTCAGATCGTCGCGGAGCTGATCTATGCGAGCAGAGACACCACGAAGCTCTGCTTGACGATCTTCCACATCGTGGCCTAGCCACTCATTCAACGAGTTCATATACCTCATGAGCTCACGCTGCTGCTCCAAAGAGGCTAAATGCATAAATCGATTTTCCTGTGTAAAGTTACATTGTTAGAATTTGATAACCACGCAGAAAGAGTACGTACCCGAACCATGGCCATCATATCATTGAAAATAGGCGGCAGAATGACAGACTAAGGAAGGTTCAGTTTTAGTGAAGTTCATCGTGGTACCAGACGTCTGTACCTGGGTAAATGGCGGCGGCATTGGTGGAACCACACCCGGCTGAGCAAATTGTGGCACCGCCCCAGGGACAGATGGACCAGGAGGCTGCAATGTGGTTAGCCAAGGGGTACACCGACCAGCAGAAATTACACACCGGTTGGGGTATGTACATCACCGCTGGCGCGGTTGCACGTCCACCTCGTCCAGGGTCTTGGTGATCATGGGGAGGTGGGGGAGGCTACAGGATGCATAAGCGTGCGGAAGGAAGGAAACCAAGGTCAAACTCACAGGCGCAGGTTCGGCGTCGCGTGTCGAATCTATCCATCCATCCGGAGCAGCAGAGGGCCTCTGTCTTCTTGCTCGATGAAGTCCGTCGAGGAAAGGTCCACTGTCATCCGGGCGGGGTCTAGAGCCAATATCACGCGTTGTAACAGGTGGAGGGTGTAACTGGGTCAAATGGCTCGGTAGCAGCGCGCTCTGTCTTGGAGGTCTCCCTCCGCGTGATGGTCGTCGGCGGAGATCACGTGCGATAAAGGGATCAACAATGGGGACCGTGTGGGGCCGTATTGGGTTGAATTCAGTGAGAAGCGTCGGGCTGGCACTTCGGGGTCGCAGTCCACGAGCATCAGGCCGGTAGGTTAGAGGTATGAATGCAGGCGGCGGCTGGATCTGTGGGGGACCTGGAGGTTGGGGAGGACGAAGAAGCTCTGCCATCATGTCATCTAGTGATGTTCGTGGCCTTACTGGCGTCGGGGCGAGGAGCGTTTGTGGCTCCTGCCTCAATCCATCCCATCTTTCCCTGAGACGCCTGATCGTACTTGAGATGTCAGACCCGGAATCGAACAGTGACTCTACAGGAGTCGGTGCCCTAGGATGCCTCTGTGCTTCGCCCAGCCTGTTAATCAGATCCTCAAGCCGTTGTAGCCTCTCCACGAGTTCCGTGTTATCTGGGGGAGGGCGTTGGCGGAGCTCATCCAAGACATTGCTTGTCCACAATTGGCCGTCCCGCAAGTCATCAGTTTGCGCCTTAACGCCATCTAATACTTCACGGATGCGGTTTAGGGCTTCACCATCTATGCCAGGTGCTCTAGGTCTGACGGTCGCGCTCGAGACCACTGACAGGGTAGGGGATACGGAGGTAAGGGGAGGTCGTTGTGTAATTTCTGTTGAAGTCCGAGACAGATATTCGCCTGATGAGGGAGGGGACTGTGATATGGGCGTCAAAGGGAGTGTCCTGGATGAGGGAGAGCTTGACGGAGATGACTGTATTGAAGATGATGGAGGGGAAGAAGATATGGGAGTAGATGAGAGAGAAGGTGGCTGTTGAATAAACGGCTCGGATTCCATCAAGCTGAAGTCATCAGAATGATAAGATGACAAGAATGATATACTAGAACTCAAAGAACTCGGAGAGCGTGGACTATGTGGAGGAGGAGTCAGCGGGATGGGAACGAGCCGCGGGCTCGCCTTGCCAGTCACAGTTGGAGGAATCGGGGGAGGCGCTTCGCGAGGTGAAAGCCGAGATACAACACTCTTTCCACCGACGGACTGGTCCTTGAACTGAACTGGAGGAAGGACGGCCGGTGCCTCCTTCTCGTGAATGTAATCAGCAAGACCGCGAAGTTCGTTCTGAATCTCCCCGAGATGATCATGAACGCCTTGATTGTCACGCTGTCTGTCACCCTCTAGCCCGTGAAGATACTGAAGAAGACGGTTGATGTCGTCTGTGATGATTACGCTGGGCCTCTCCGATGGCGGCCTTTCGGACGGTGTTCTCTCCGATGGTATGGTCATCAAGTCGGAGCGGATAGATGGGACACTACCACGAGGGCTACTTATGCTAACACTTGCGCTCGCAGTCGGTATTGATGGCGACCTGGGCAAAGGAACATATGCCGGTGAGATCTGTAGAATAACGTTAAGTCTCGTCGCATGCGGCCAATTGAAAACCCACTGCTCTCGAAATCTGCGTGGATAATAGCGATGGCTCCGTTGAAACTTCTTCAAAGTCAAAAACAGACCCTTCCAGGATGTCCGTCCTCATGGAAGAGACTGTCGAAACGGTGGAGGGTGTCCTAGTCAAAGCGACTGAAGTTGGTCTAGGAGACAGTGACGGTGTTACCACCGTCGTGGACGACGGAACTCGCAACGAAGGGGAGCGGACCGTAGGAGGAAGGGAAGGAGATGATGCAGAGACTGATGCGGATACAATTGCTGTCGGCGTTAGAGAAAGTGACGAGGAAGAGGAAGAGATAATCGATGGCGACTCGCTCGAAGGACTCTCGTCAATCGTACTCAGTCGGCTCGGCTCTTGAGAAGTGTATGCGGAGGCGGTAGGCCGCAAGATAGACGTATCAAATGAGATGTCTTGGGGTTCAGGAAAAGATATGGATTGTACCGAAGGGGAAGCCGCTAGAATTGATGACTCGTAGGTGTCATCTGTTTCGGGTGCCCACAGAGACCCTCGGATAGAAGGACTAGGAGGGGCTCGAGGACTTGCAGAACGAGACGACGGTGTAAGGGTGCTGGGAGTCGACTCGGTGACTGACGACAGTAGCGACGTCGTCGGTAGCGTCTCTGGCGAATGAATGGGGGAAGGTCCTGGTAAGGGAGGTGGGACGGATCTTACGGAAGAGACTGGTAACTCGGAAGATGCGACAGAACGGCTTGCTACGGACTCAGGAAGTGGGATACTCCTGGCGATCCTCGACGTAGACACAGATAGAGTAGTCTCCACAGGGGAACTGATAGTGGGAGAGGGCGGAGGGTAGAGAGGGAACTCTCGCGGTATTTCAATTATTGGTGGCCCTGCGATAGGTTCGACAGCGACAACAGGCTCCGGAATGGGAATCGATATCTCCTCTCCAGCGGGTGGAAGGGGAACAGCATGTACATCCTCTTCAGCAGGCGTAGGAACTACCTCTTCAACAGGTTCAGTAATGTCCCGTTCCACAACCTGTGGAACGACTTGTTCAATCGTCTCAGGGACAGCAGCCTGAATTCCTTCCGAGACGACAACCTTTTCCGATTTGCAGTGACATTCTGCATCTTCGTATTCAGTCGACGCTTCTGTCGGACACACTTCTGCAGTTACAAACGGCGACGTGGGTTCGCTCTCGCAAACCGGTACTGTGATATATTCGGACACAGACTCAACTTTGGGGCTTGCTTTGGAATCGACCGAAGCACTCTTCGTGGCTTCCGATTCCGAAGAACACACTAGGGCGGTCTCGTAAAGCGAAGGGATGCTTGGCAGAGATGCGAAGGACATGATTGAGGAAGAACGCGCTGAGGGAGAACGTGCTGTCTCAAATGGGGTGGAACTGGTTGGTGTCTCCGAAGTACTCGGTTCCCCCTCAGATCTGGGAGAGCGCTCGGAAGATGAGCTTGGAAGTGGTGTGCCATTGGCGGTCCTCGTGTGAGTTGACCTAGAGTAGCTCTCTAGGGTACTAAACTCGTCGCTACGTGAATACTCGGAATATGACCTGGAAGGATTGTGGTTTGACGTATTTTCCTTGTCCGAGGATGACTCCATTCCAGAGAGAGATGAAGAGGAATAACTGACGGAACTCGCAGCATCCCTCCTTGTCCTCACGGCACGCGATCGCGTGAGCCCTATGGGCCGGTCGGGGGTGGAAGTCAATTGGCGAGCTTCAGCCGAATGGCTCAAATACGAGGTACCTGCTTGGTATGTTGGCGGGACTACCGTTCCAGAACCCGACGTCTCTTCAGTAAGTACGGCAGAGGTAGTATCAATGGCCGCCGTCGTGACATCGGTTACCGAAGATAGAGAATGGAAGGTGGACTGTTCGCCACTAGTCCTTGCTCCGGATGAAAAGAAAGCATCATCCGACACTGAAGCCACGGACTCTGAGCCAACGGCTCGAGCACGAGATCCACCAGCACGACCAGCACTGGGTGGGGGTGTAACAATGATATCGCGCCCGAGCGTCGGTCCGCTGGATACAGTCACAGGCGAACCTTCTCCAATAATGGCACCTGCAAGTCCTAGACCGAAGCCCAATCCAGGTCGCGCATCTTTGGCCCGCCGCAGAGCAGATTCAAATTCCTCCCCGAGGTCGGTCATGGATGTTGTACGCCGTAGCGAGCTGCTGCGACTAGGAGCAATAACCCGCGGGTCTCCAGGGTAGACGATGGTTTGGTTGGAGATCGCAGCATCATCAGCAGCGCGGGAGCGCAAAGATGGCTGGCGAGACAAGGATCCCGCGCTAGATCCCGAAAGAGACTGGAAATCAGACAGATCAGGAATGCTCTCCATGGGTGGGAGGAATGTGGTAGAACGCGAGCCAGATATGGCAGAACCGGAGTGTGTACTCGTGCTCGCCATCGACCGTATCGTACGCATTGAACCGGTGGGTGACTGTGTTTCAGACCGATCGGGCACTGTGACGGAGCGATCAAGGACCTCCCTAAACATATCGTGAGCTAGAGGAACAACCGACACCATAAGACATACCAAATGGCGCTGACCCAGCGCACACGCTCCCTAGCTGACTCTGCACCTAACCGCTCCACGCCGTCACCGTAAAACAATTGAAAGGGACACAGCGTCTCCAACAAACCCAACTCCCCAAAGCCCTCTGCCTGGGCATTTGCGGTCTGTGCCTTCGCAGCCATTGTGCCAACGTCATCTTGTGCACTTGGATGAGTCGGCGAAGCAACTGAGCGGACTTCAGTGCAATTCAGTAAATCCAAAGTTACGATCCCGCGCCCGCCACCTTGGGCAATCCAGGAGAGTAAAAGCATGTTGGGATATAGAACCGCTTGACATCTTTGCCATCTATACGGAGGTGGCGCGTGCACATTCAGGTACCACAGAAGTCCTATACGGAGAGGCTGAAGGAAAAAGTAGTCAGTCCATAGGCATAAAAACACGACGCAGGTAGGCAGAGGACGCCAACAGTTCATCCCGAGAATTGGATGACGTAAGATGTTCGAAAACCGCTCACCTCTTGACTGCCTTTGGCAAATGTTCCTAATTCAGTCAGGTCAAAAGGCGGAGACACTATGCCACTCGGCGTAAGGGATGTGCTTGTCCTTGGAGTACTGGGCACTTCCTGATTATGAGACGGACCACTTCTTCTAAACGTGCTAGGACCAGGTTCGCCACCTCTTTCTCGCTGGAAACCCCTCTCGGCCCGGCGCCGTATGCTGAAAAATCCCTCCTCTGGTGTCGTGTCTGTAGCTGATACTTGCGATGATTTGTCGATAGAAGGCGAGCGACTTTTCCATGCCGCAACAATGTTGCGCACCGAGCTCAATGGCGAGCGTGGCGACGTCTGTGGCCGTTTCAGTGAAGTACCTTGTGTTGTGGCACTGGTGTTGGTAAAACTATACGAGGTAGGAGTGAATGTGTTCGAGTAGGTAGGAGTCTCGCTTGACGTGTGGGGACTTTCAAGCCTAGAGTCCGTAGTATTGCTGTGAGGTGGTGGGGAAAGGAAGGAACGTGACGGGGTGCCAGATGTGTAAGACCGTGACTGAGATGACCAGCTTTTGCTCGGGGAAGATGGGCGAGAGTTGGAGCTCCCATACCCGTAAGTTGTGGTGAAAGTAGGTATTGATTGACTGGTTTGCGTGTATGGACTAGGCGAGCGAGGACCTGCAGGTACTGAACCTGTCCTTCGATGGCCATAAGGGGAGTAAGGGCGGGATGAGTTATCAGACGACGATGATTTATCCTCAAAGAAGGCAATCAGATCCCCAGTGCGACGACTTGGAGTGGCAGTGCTGGGCCCGGGCTCAGTAACACCTCGGGAATGAAGTGATACAGCGGAACGCCTGATCGCATCAGAAACAGGCCTAGACTCGGGCACCGAAAGATTATATGACGTGGGTCGTGATGACGGATTCTCAGTACGTTCAGTGATGGTACTAAGGATGCGGGCATCCCGTAAAGTGTTCGTGAAAGGTATGTATATAGAGGATGTCGATGTGAAGGAAGGAGAGGACGCAGAGCCACTCAGATAAGAAGAAGGCGTGGGGGACTGACGCGACCACTCGGTTAGGGCATCTTCTGTCTGGTCCAGTTCATTGTCAAGAGCGCTCAAGGCTGCCTCTACCTCAGCATCATCCCGGCTAGAGTCATCCTCAGACCAAGAATGCAAGTCCGATCTAGAATGTCTGTTGGCGGGCGAGGGAGAGACGGTAATCCTGCGCATATTGTTTCCAGAAATATCACTATCATCAGATGAAATTCCTGAAAGAACTTGTCAGCAAAGACCAAACCACCGAATGTTTTAAAAGGAATGACAACAGTGTGGTCCATTCAAGCACAGGGTTTTTTTTTTTTAAATATCGACATGCATTAAAAGGATGTGGTCTCACCTGAGTGCGAAGAATACGAATACCGGGTCTGGGCAGACTCGGATGGAGTTAACGTCGAAAAGGTTGCAGTACCGAAGAGCGGGGAGCGAGACTCCGATCTCGACCCGTCGGATGAGTAGCTTGACATGAGTAAATTCCGTTAGAATGCCTGGAGGGAGTAGTTACATGTGTTGCGAGGAGAGTGAGTGTCAATAACACAAGGTCCCCCCAAACGATCCAAACTTCAACCTTTACCATGTCATGTGATCGCGTCTATATCACGCGTCTGTGTCACGTGTCTGTGTATTATCGATTACATAACATAAGTCGTGGGAGGCTAATACGCCACGGCTCACCTTTCGTCCACGACACACCACACAAACCTCCTAAATCATGGCTGATATGGACGTTGATGTAGATATTCCTGCAGTGGCATCTAAGAAAGATGACTCGAAGAAGCGATTCGAAGTTAAAAAGGTCTGCACGAATCTGCACGGTCTCTAGATTTTTTTAGGCCAATGCACCAGCACACAGTGGAATGCGGTGGCATTGTGGGCGTGGGGTGAGCTTAATGTCGTCTCCTTTGATTACGTGTTAGAATAATTGAACTTTTGTAGATATTGTCGTTGACAACTGTGCAATCTGCCGCAATCATATCATGGACCTCTGTCTGCAATCGCTATTGGTTTATCAGTCGACATACTAATATTCTTCATAATTCAGGCATAGACTGTCAAGCAAATCAGGTCTCAGCAACCAGTGAAGAGTGTAACGCGGCTTGGGGTATTTGCAACGTACGTCCCTCCCCCCTTTCGGACGTGCGTCCCTGACGTTGGGCCTACAGCATGCGTTCCACTTCCACTGCATCTCGCGCTGGCTGAAGACCAGGAATGTTTGTCCTCTAGATAATCGTGAATGGGAGTTACAGAAGTATGTGTCTTCATCACCTTTGGCCGTCCTAGGAAGCATTTTTTCACCGCTTTTCAGGTACGGTCGTTAAGGAGTCGGCCCCAGTATGATATCTCTGTGTAACATAGCACCTTGAACTCCTCAGTAGAAAGGAGGAGAAAATTATGAGGATATCGCGGATAGGATTTGAGTCTATGGGTGTATTGCGTGAGACGGGCATTGACCGTACCGGTCATATATTTGTTGTCAGCCATAGTGGACTACTTGCAAAGTTGAACTTGAAGCCAGAAGGCAATGTCGGAACCGACCGACAAAACATTCCAGGAGCACTTCTATGCCCAATTTCAGGCTTCTCGCGCGAGTTCGTATCCTATCTGATCCTATCTTTTCTCCTCTTAGTCGTATCGATCCAGGTCTAACAGACCGTTTGGAAGCATTCAAAAACAACACCACTCCCCACAATGATTGGCAGGAACTGGCTTTGGATATCAGAAAGTTGAGGAAAAGCTTGACGGATGCGACGAGTTTTCTAGCTGCTTATGATCAGCGACAATGCCAAGCTGTGTGTTCTCCTCATTCTAAAGATCAGTCCAACGTGGATTCACCCCCTGATACAGCAAATGGACTTATTAGAACAGACGTTGGAGGAGACCCGCTCTGCTACCCTACCCAAGACGAAGTTCACACTCAAGCGTAAGACAAATAAGCCCCCACTTTCTGCGGCGCCAACACTGCTCCCCTCATCAAGCGGCGCCAATGAACTGGGAAGGAGAGACGGCCTACCTGGCAGGTCTGACTTCAATAACCTAAGCTCCCACTCCCACTGCAGACTATCTTTGCAGTCAATTCCAACGTCCGGAGAGGGGCCACCGTTGTCTGATCTGATAGTATCTGATCTGGATCATTGCATCGTAGACTTACGGGCCACAGCTAAATCTGTGCGCAGTCAGAATCAACTCAACTTGACAGCCCTCCACATTCACGACCTCAAAGAAACACTTCTGATATTGCCAAACGTGAAAGGCAGCGTGATCCTGCACAACCTGCATAGATGCACAGCGATCGTCACTTGCCATCAAGTAGGTACCCGCTTGTCAGAATGAGGACCGCCTTTACTCATTCATTCATCTAGTTCCGCATGCACGACTCGACGGATGTTCGCGTATACCTCTCCGTGGACTCCAATCCGGTTATTGAAAACTGCTCTGCTATCGCATTTGCAGAGTATCCATTGTTCACGACTCTCCTTGATCCATCCATCGATGGGAAACAACGACCGCCCAATGTGAGCACTTCAGACCCTTGTTTATGACGTATTCTTTGACATGCGTCCTAGGGTAAGCATGCCGAAGTACAAGATTTCTCGCATATCCGGCCGACGCCGTCGCCAAACTGGTTTCTGTGGGCCCCTGGGAACGAGAACTGGGACGACCTTTCATTATTAGGCGACCCATCTCCTCGGGAATTAGAGGCAATCCTGACTGCACATTTACCCGACGCGACGTCTAGTAACACCGTGTAGTCCTCTCACAAGTTGTCATTTTGGCGCAATACGTTGATTAGGCACCACCTTCCGCCTTGAATCGCAGCTTAATGTTTCGTCATTCTCACCCGCAAAGAAGCGAATTCCATTGACGAGACACCCCAGATATCATAGTGCACATTAAACATCCCATTCCACACGAACACCTTTGTCCCATTCCTCTCGCAGCCTTGTATTTCCCATAACAAGTTTTATATGTTCTGCCGAATTTCAGCAACGGCGTGCCACACCCAGGAAACCATAGGGCTTTGAGTGCTTATATGAGGGCCATCGTCCCATGTTTATATGTGCGATGCTGCAAGGACGTTCCTAACCGAGAGCCGCTTAATTAACTTATCATGAGTTACCAACGGAATGTGCAAACGACCATATTCGACCGCCCCTGTTTCAACGAGACGGTTTATTGGAGGTGCACTTCAGAAAGGCGAGATGGCCGAGCGGTCTAAGGCGCCAGACTAAGGATCTGGTCTTTTCGGAGGCGTGGGTTCGAATCCCACTCTCGTCATTACTTTTCGTTCTCTTCCCCCCGGGGTCGGTCGTGCTTTTGCTGCGAGTAGATTTGATTGATAGTTTTTGTCCCAAGCCGGGTACACGTGGCGTTCTCAGGGATTACTTTACCAAGCTAGTCTTTCTCAGGCTCGCGACCCAGGTTTTCACAGCCTGTGCGTATGCGCCTCTTTCGAGGTTGGATCACCCACGAATACATCCGTTACTATAATTTTTGTCAAGTCTGAAAAATACAGTACTTCGGATTCTACAAAAATCATATCTTCTCAACTGCCACACCCCATTGAATCGAGTCACTGTAGTCGCAAATCTCACATAACCATAGGGACAAAAGTAACGTGGTTAAAGTCGGTCTACGTGGGACAGTCAGCGATGGCTTGGGAAGGGAGAGAGAAAAAAAATCTACTTACTGACGTTGCCAAGGTCCTGGCATGCGACTTTGACACGCTCCGTGAGCGTCTTTTCACCTTCACGGACCCAGACACGAGGATCATAGAACTAATATCATGATCAGCCTTGCTCCCATCCCCTTAAAAGAACCACTACCTTCTTGTTAGGCTTGTCGGCGCCTTCTGGGTTGCCAACCTGAGAAAGAAGGTAATCCTTCTTCTTGAGGACGAAGTCCTAGAAATGGTCGATAAGCTTCCACCGAAAATCAATCCGAAAGAGGCGATGTTTACCCGAATACCAGCAAGATATGCAAATTGGGTGTCTGGATGACTGTTAAATCTTTCACACAAAAAAGTCAATAAAAGTGATACAAACCGGTGTCCACGTTCATCTTGACAACACCATTATTAACGGCAGTCTGGATTTCCTCCTTGGTAGAGCCCGAGCCACCATGGAAGACGAGGAAACTAGAGAAAACATCGCGTTCGGAAAGCACAAGAGGTACAGTCTAACCCTGATACTCACAGTGGTTGTTCGTTCTTTCCGCCGATCTGGCTCTTGGCATACGCCTGGTGTTGGGCAAGAAGTTCGGGGTGCAACTGTACGTTACCCGGTTTGTAAACGCCGTGCACGTTTCCAAACGCAGCCGCTATGCTGAAGTTGGGGCTGATTGCCGAAAGTGCAGTGTGTACGTCGTACACCTCGTCAGGTTGGGTGTACAGGCTGCTGTTCTCGACACCGGTGTTATCAACGCCATCTTCTTCACCGCCCGTGATACCGATTTCCATCTCGAGCCAGATCCCCAAAGGCGCCATGCGTTTGAAATATTTGACGCACGTTGCGATGTTCTTATCCTTCGACTCCTCGGAGAGGTCAAGCATGTGGGAAGAGAATAGGGGTTCTTGATGGACCTTATAGTATTCTTCGTCTGCTTGGAGCATGCCGTCGAACCACGGAAGGAGCTTTTCGGCACAATGATCAGAGTGCAGGACTACTGGTCTGTTTTAATAGGATCGCAAGTCAGAATAACCAAAGACCCGTGCAGTAGAAAGTCAGGGCGTACACGCCATAGGCCTTGGCAACGGTTCGGATGTGGTGCGCAGCGGCGATAGCACCAATGATGGAGGCTTGTTGTTTGTCGTTGGCCAAACCCTTCCCCGCGAAGTAGGCGCTACCACCCTGGGAGACTTGAAGAATGATAGGTGACTTGATATCGCTGCTTCGAGATCAGACAGTGAGGGAGGGACTCTTAAAAATGGGTGCTGACCGGGCGGCTTCGAGTGCTGCATTGGCGGTAGAAGACGACGTCACATTCTATAGCACGATGTTTGAGTATTGTGTTGAGATATGATAAGATCGACTTTTCGCGCTTACAATGCCCTGCAATGTGGGAAAGTTACTACGCGATGGGCTGGCGGACAACACATCATCGAAGGATTACGTACGGGAATAGCAAACTGAAGGAATCCCATCATCCCATCATCATGAAGTTCAAGTGCTTAGCACGACATCGGAATTGGGATTCAAACCCGTTCTGACCTTATGTTCCTTCGCATATTCAAAAAGTTTGCGGACATTGTCGCCAGTGATGACGCCAGCCTATAGATAGATCGGATGAGCAGAAACTCCACGAAATCGGGTTAAATGCCATCATACGGGGACGATATCAAGAATACCCATATTTCGAAGATCGGAAAATAAGGTGAGTGGAGTGGGCAGCGAGAGATGATGTTGGGAGATAAGTCAAATGCAAATTAGGGTCCCCTCGGGTTTTTATCCCATGCTCAACCGCAAGCGCCACCCGAAAGGTCCGGAATCAGTCGACGGCAGAGCTCCGAAGAGCGGATTCGGCCATTATGGTGCCATGGTGCCAGCCAGCATGCATCCTGCTCTCATCCGACGGTAGTCAACCTACTCTAGCGTAACTTCGGCCTTAACGGTGGATACTATCGGATCAAATACCCATTGGGTAGGCCTGCCGTCAGGCCGCAATTCCAAGGGCGTAGTGGGGCATAACGCATCCCATTAGTTTGTGCATGGGATGTAAATGTTCATTCTCGCCATACAAGGGAAATGCGTAAGCACTTCGAGGCGCTCAGGCCTCCAAGCAACTTAGAATCATTTCAATAGTAAGTTACAGAATTCCGACGTCCTGTCTTTTTCAAGTAACCCACTCCGAGTCTAACCGAAGATCTCCCGGGCTCTGCTAATTTTTCAATAAAGTGTAATGATGTCTGCTGGCACTCCACTTACGCGAAAATCCAGAGATTTTGAGGATCGTTGTACGTGTCGGCAGTATACGGGAAGCGAACTTTATATAAGAGTTTCAGCACAAGTAACCTGCCAGTGAGCCCTATGTGGTGCTGACTCACGAGTCGGAGGCTCAGAGTAATATGCTGAAATATGCGGAAAAAACGGTGACAGCGCTGAGATAACATCAATAACACTGTTCCCTTACCGATAGGCGTATCCCTCGTCGAAGTAACTGTATGCCGTCCGCCAATTGTGACTGTGAACAAGTAAAAGTCAATGACTGTCGAGCGACTTGGGATATTCGAGGAATTCCGTACCGCATATTCCCAGAAACTAAGCTACAACAATCCACTTAAATGGGCAGTAACCAGGACATTCAATGTACTCACAGATCAGGGGGAGCCAAGGGATCCTGTTTTTCCCTTATCTGAGTAACATCCGCGAATGTCATTAAATGATCCACGTACGTTCTTAAGCCCCGCGGTTTTTATCGCAGTGTCGAGGTCAGTCCACTCCAAGACTTGATTCCCGGCCATGCCTAAAATCTCATATTAGTCGAAAGGCACTGTGAAAAGTGATACCGGTGCTACCCTTGAACTCTATGCTCTGTCCGGGGCGCCCTCCAAATACCGCAATCGTTGTGTTGTGCCGCTCTTTCATGAGCGTGCAGAATAAGGCACATGTCGACGCGCAGTTCCCGTTGGTCACTGAAGTCAGGTGTCAACGAAGTGCGCATACATCATCAGACCAAAACGGGTACCAATGGCAATATTACTCGGATCGAACGGAGGTAAGTTTGGGATGGAAACAGAGAAGGGACAAACGTCCTAAGTCAAGACAACCGTCAAAACAACACGTGGAGACACTTAATTGATTGCTCACGTGGAAGCGCTGTGATGTGTTATCCCTATGATCATTTTCGGTGACCAAAACCGGCGGGTTAATGTAGTTAAAATCGATAGGAAATAGGGTGTCGTTGACGAAAGCCCCTGGAACACAGTAAGACTCGGCAACTCTCGGGGGCCGAGCGCGTACATTGTTCCGGGGCGTAGAAAGAGTCATTGTCCCCGATGCCTAGTGCTATTGATTGATTGACTATTTTCCGCGCCAGTAGGTTGCCCCGAATTGCCGTCTGAAAACCTCTAAGGTGGGGTCATATGCGTAAATGGGCGATAGTCCCGAATAAGCATCAGATCCTTACGGGTATCCAAAGTTGAGCCCAGATAAGTATTGATGCAGGAAAAAACCCTCGCAGACGAACCCGCCAGGGTTGTTGGTAAGGTCTATGAGAAGCCGCGTGGCTCCCGCGACCTTGAGGGAAATGATCGTCGTGACCACATCATCTTGGAATCCTCCAATATCAGCATCTTGAAAAGATCCTACAAAGAGCTACTGACAGTCAAAAATTACAGTACACGTGAAAAAAAGGATGACAGCTCACGACGCCTGTGACATTGTCCGGAAGAAGATAGGAAACCATGTCGCGGGCTTTACCATTGATTGGTGGTAACGATGGCTGAAATTGGGAGGGTAACTCGATTGCATCGGAAGGCGGACGAATGATTCCCTTGGCTCGAAGTCTCGCATAAGGTTGGACAGCATCTGACGCCAACTTCCCATCCACACCATTTGTGCTTCCGTCGGCAGCGCAGTTGTTCGCCCAACTGTACGGAAGGTAAGGAACGGAAACATGTTTAAAATAAGGAGGGCCTACTACGAGTCCATGTCCGAGAAGCTATTCCCCATGAAGACGTGTAAAAATGGAACTGTCACAGTCTCTGGCTGAGTCGCTCCAACAGGTATCAATACGAACGTCAGGTTTGCAATCGGACTGAACGGTCTGCCAGCCAGATCTCCAAACTTTTGCGAGAATGAAGAGCCGAGGAGCCTATAGCTGGTGAACACGCTGTTCACTCGGACGCCGTGATCGAGATAATTGCCGGTCACCGTGTCCGCAACCAAGTCAACGTAGTCGTACGGGTCCATACTTTCGATTTGGAGGACTTCCGCACCTGCCAGTCGCTTCCAATCGAAGCCAATTAAGTCGTAGTATCCGGTAAAGCCATTAGGGACCAAGGATACGAAGTCACTGGCATCGGGCGCTATGTACACGCGTTCACGACCACCAACAGAAAGTGAAACGATAGGAGTGGGACAAATGGCTTCCCAGTTCATGTAACAACGTGGAATCCATACTATGCCGGTGAAGATAAATGCGGTCAACCATGTCACTAAACTGACGATACTCACATGTATGCCCATCGTTCATTTTGTTGATAGAGTTATACAAGTCAAGGTTGAAGTCATAGTCTGTCTAAGGAAAAGGATCGATTGAGTCGACGATGAAGTAGCCGCACAAACTCACAATATATGATGTGGAGTTTATTCGGGTAAGTTCTGCACGTATATCAACATTGTTTGGGAAAGGAAAGGAAGACTTTGGGTAGTATTCCTCGAAGGTGTAAAAGTCAAGAACCCTCGATACAGTGCTTAGAATGTTCTGCCGCAGGGTCTCGTTGAATGAGAAAGACCTCAAGCATGCCAGGGCGTCGGCTGGTTTTGAAAAAGTTTCTCCTGCGATTGCGGCGCAAGCGTCTGGGCGGACGGGGGTGGCTACAACACCAGCCCAGAGGAAGAGACCGAGTCGAAAGAACATGAAGATGGATTTCTTAGCCAGGAAACTCTGCGGAAGTTGGATTGGGAGTAAGGAAGACCACTTAGTGTGTCAGGCGTTTTAAGCGACGAAAGTGACGGTGTCCGGGCGGTGGAACAAGATTCCTGCTAACCACGAAAATAATTATATTGAGGGACCAGAAGAAACTTGGGGCATGGTGTGAAGGTGGGGATTGGGGGTCTTCAGTGAGCTCCCTGGATTAGGGAACGATGAGTCAAGCTGTCCTGATTTAGTAAGAAAGAAACGAAACCACTACGGAATTGAGCTACGTACTGAGATCCCAAGGGGTTCTTGGCGAGTAACACTCGTAGGACCATCAGCCAGGGAGCTGGGGCGGCACTGCTACGCGCGTGCTTCAAATATTTCCATGCGGTGGAAATGCCGCAACTCCAGAGAAGCAAGCTAGCGGGGTGCGTGTCGCTGCTCGATTTAGCAAGGTCAACGAGGATGTGTTAGCGTCCTGTCGTGACTAGCAAAGTGAGTTGAAGCAGCGGGATTTCTCGTCAACTAACCTTTCCGTGCAGTTTCCGGCCCTGTCTTGAATGAGACGAGACAACATCAAGTGCGGGGTTGTCGAATTCTTTCGGTTCGCCACCCACGATTACCTTAATACAGATCCACCGCCGTGCAACAAACTTCACCGATCTGCACGACCTCGTAGATAGTATGCAGATCGCCACGTAGAGGGGGATGTGGAACAATATTTATAAACAGCAAGAAGTAATGCCAGGGTGCTTCTTTTCCACATAGAGAAGATGAGTTGTGGTGCAGTATTCAGAGACGTGTCAACGTGCAGTAGTTGACGAAAGCAATGGGCCACGTTTCGGCTTCTCGATGAGTGCGTGAGAGCATGTGGAGATTGGAAAGGATCGTATCACATATGTCCACCATCATCTAGAAGTGTCATTCCTACCCTTGTTCCCTTTATTGGCGGACTCTAGTGCGACCTCATGGGTGAGTGGTTCGCCATGAGGTTCTGAGAAGATCTATTGAAGACGATTGCGTTTGTGCACGGCAATTACGACCAGGTGAGGCTCTAGCCGAGAATCAGCGAAGTATGAAAGCGTGTCGAAAGACCTTAAAGGCTGAAATGTAGCGAATGGTCTACCAGATCAAGACATGACGGTAAAGGTGAAAAGTCACAAGGTCAGGCGGCCACACGTGAAAAGACTTCCTCGACGCCTGTTCAGTGAGTATCGTATGGAATTCGATGATAATCTCAGCCTTGGCGCAAGGAGGTAGAATTTGTAGAACTACCGCACGGATCAGAGCAGTGGAATACTATACGAGACCATCTCAAGCAGAGCGGTAAAAGAAAAAGGAAAACGCGTTGCAGACGGGTAAATGCAACGAGCACATCTCAGACTCTCATATTGGGCTTCTCGCACATAACAAGAATCACATCAGATACACTACAATGTTGTTGTACGTGATACAAAGAAACTTTGACCAATAAACCACTCCGACTCGGCTTGACAGTCAGGTGTGCTGCTGCGGGACGCAAGGCATGCAACAAAGCGCCGCGGATTAAGGCAGCCGTCACAACGGATAGGAGATAGATGTCGCGCAGCTCCCCCGCCTCTGGAAGGTGACGCCTTGAACCGCGCACTTGGTAGTTCAATGGTTATTACTCTGAACAAGATGGTGAGTGTGTTTCTAAAGCGGCGTATCGACCACACGCACTGGAACGGGCGCGCATTTTACGGCGTTTACGTCTGAGCCTACGAGACCTCTTTTTCTTCCACTTCTCTCTCATGCTGAACGATGACGCATCAGCGAAGAAAGCGGGTAAAAGAGAATACACAACATACCTGACTTGAGTTGGGTTAAGAGAGCACAGTAGAGACGGTCGTGCAACCTGGGGTTGAGGGTTGAGGCTTGTATAGCTGTATAGCATATGACTAATCTCCTTCCACGCACACGTGCCTCGGGAACTTAGGTCCTCCCGCGGTCTGCTGCAGACTTCAATGCGAGGACATGAGGAAGCAAAAGAAAAGGAAAACAGTCCCCGCAGCTTTGCACTCAGAAATATCGGAGTATGCCTCTCTGCTTCGCGCCTTGCGCGCAACGGACACGCTGGATATCACTACACAGCTCACTCGACTAGATTCCCCATCCTCACCACGGCATGCCGCTTCTGTGAATGAGGAAGAGACGGGTCAGCGCGAGGCCTCCACATTGTCGCATGTGGATCGTACGGGTATTTCGAGCCCACCCGTTGAAGGTCATGGCCGTTCCATCGGCTTTGGATGCTTCTATCCTTCCTCGAATGTCGCGTAATACTTGGACTCGGTGGCCCCTTCCTGCCGAGGACCTTCACATTCCTGAATGGGGATTCGAGGATGAAGTCCATTCGCTTGCCAAGAAGGCTCTGCTATTTGACTTTTCTACTTCGAACCGGCTTCCTGCGGACACCGCTTCAGCGTCCCGCGGTGTTGACCCAAATGTGCTCAGTGAAGACCAAATCGAAGCGCTATTACCCCCTTCCTCTTTGCGCACTTTGGCTGACGTATCCTCCTCTCACTTGGAACACATCTTATCGGCCTTGGCATCTTACAGCCCGCCAGTGGACAAGAGCACGCAGCACCGCCGCCATCCCATCAGCTGGGAGAGCGTTCTCAACATTGTCAGTGCCGCTGGTCTGGTTGACGGCAAGTATGTCGTGTCTCAGTTTCAAGTGAATAATGGAGATATACCAAGACCAATACATTAGTGTCGTACGGAATGTGAAATCGCGCTTAGAGGTCATCTATGGCTCACACCTGGGTCCGTCAGACTCGGTTTTTCCCTTGTCATTTGATTCACTCCCCGAGTAGATTCGAGCGACATCACAAGTTCTGTTCCCGAATTCCCCGCGATGACGACACTCCACGATCTAGATCGCGCAAACTTTTTCGATGGAGGCAACTCTGAACAACGCCGTACGTGATACAGCGGCCATGAGAGGATGGGCTACTGAATTGCTTTTCTCCATGACAGGACGGAAGCGGGGTCCATACAAGAAATCTGACCGCAAACCATTGAGGGCATCGAGACGTCGACAAGGTTCTTCTGCTGAAGATGATTCATAATATTCGTAGAAGGATTTCATTTTGTCTGCACGGATGGCCAGACTTATTGGCCACTTTGCAATCGCCTCAGTTGAGGCGTGTTCAAGGGACCATACTTTAGGTTCTAACTCTATCCTTATCGTCCTAGGGACTCCCGCGCCTTTAATGGCTCATCGTTCCCGATATTCCATGCTTCCTGAAGGGCGCCATCCTAAAGACGCAGTTCCAAAACGCGGCTATTCCTTTCGTAACGCATACACGTACAACATACGACCTTTTTCGTCAATTAGTTTTACATGGACCTCGGTACCTTCGACATCTCCATCACCTGTAATCGATACGACACATACTGTATCATTGTCTATTCATCCGTTGATTTATACTTGTAGATTACAATTAGTTGATGTCAATGTCAGATCGAAGATCCCCCAGTCATCACCTCGTAGAGCCCGTCGACCTGCCTTCTCCCAAGCCGCTCGCTCCAGAGTTCCATGATGGGATACCATTCATCCTTTGAGCGAGGCATGCCCACTCCGCTCATTTTGACATCTACGACTCTCGAAAAGCCCTTTCTGAAAGCCGGAAGGGCGTCTCCAGGAAGGGATGGCTCTGCCGGCTGTGGTCGATGAAACACGAGGATTGGCGTCGGGCAGACGACCGACATAGTAGGATATGATAGCAGCGGACCACCGATTGTTACAACTGAGCCGAGCGGCTGCACCGACGTCGTGTTATTGCTATCAGCAGATTGCTGCTGCTGTAGACGCCACCATTTGAGAGCAGATTCGGTAGCGACGCTTCCACCTTGGGCAAAACCAAACAGATGAATTTGCGGAGCGGGCCACCCACAATCGTTCACGAGGTGGTAGAGCACATTCGTGATGTAATCGATTGCCGTCGTTGGATTGGGGTGTGTCAGGATATCGCCGAGAGCGTCGAAGGAAGTGTACCACTGGAACGCGTTTTCGTACAGATATGGTATCCTTTATGCCCCGCAGCCCCCAACGGCGAATGTGGGTGGGACAGCAGCAGCAGCAGTGCCGGGTGTTTTATTATTATTATTATTATTATTATTGTTGATATATATTGGGGTTTTGGGGGGGGAGGGGGAGGAGGGGTTGAAATGTTTTTTAATATCGAAGAACAAAGATAACTTTATGGTGTGACGTACTGCTCTGGTGCACGCAGAGCAAGCGTGGCTGTCTGGGGAAGCTTGAAAGAACGGCCTAGTTTGATGAATGGGACATGAGTATCTCCTGGGGTGCCAGTGGGGTTAGTAATATGATCACGATACGGTTCGGTAGGTATATACGTTATATGCATGTGCATGAGAAAAGAAAAAAAAAAAGCAGCGGGCATGTGAGATGGGAGAGTTTCAATTCAACTTGTCATTCGATATTAAAATAATAAAAAAAAGGGCGATGCGAACGAACCAAGACCGTGGAGGAGAATGAGGATATTCTCATCGGTTCCATCATCGCTTGGCAAATAGCTGAACGGCGCAGAGATGACTGATGATTGAGGTGGTGGCTTGATCCTGGGACGACTGCGGCGGGTGCTGCCGATGTCGACGTCGTCGTCCGAGTCCAACGTTGCCCGCAAATGGATCTCTGAGTCCATTCTCTTCTTTTATTTTTATTTTTGTTTTCGGCTCCTTTCGTGAGTTTAGTTAAGGAACAAGGTTCGATTGATTGTGTGACCTTTTTTTAAATCTGTGGCGTACTGTGTCCTTTATGTGGCACTTGGTAGTACGTACGTACAAACGACAGGGCCCGGACTCGGAGCATCGATATCAGCCGTACTCTACTGTACCAGTGAGTTCAAAAGAAATAGCAAATTGCCAGCAGATGAGGTTTGCGATCAAGTTAGAGTAAGACAATTTCCACAAATTTTCTGCTCATACATGCACTCATGGCGAAAGTTTCCATTGTCCTTGGTTCTTGGGTTGATGTCTATGTCTGTCTTCTCATTTTCGCCGCTGTTCTAGATTTAGCTATCCGGAAACATTCAATTAGGTCATGACAACATGTCCCGATCACACCAGCCGTTGACGTTTCCCATTGTTACAACTTATTACTGTACAGTGTGTGAACGGGGGTGCAGCAAAAAAAGAGGGGACACCTTTTCCCTTCAGCTACTTCACTTCCTTACTGGTAAAGACGTTTCCGCCTCAAATTCCGCAGCGCAAGCGCATGTCACCAAAAGTTACCCACCTACATAAAAAAACACCCCCCCCCCCCGGTTCGCTTCACGAGATAGGCAGGCTTAAACCGGCGGGGCGACGTTCGACTCGGACCTCATCCCCTCCGCCAAGCTCCTCGGATCGATAACCCACAGTGCCGCGTATTTTACCGCGCCATCGCCTCCACCACGCACGTCAACGCCGTACCCACGCATCTTGACCTCCCGCAGTATCGCCTTGACGCTAGCCCGGTTCGCAGTGAGCGTCGTCCATCCATGCGCAGCACCATACAACATGCTCTGTACAGTATGCGTCGTGAGCCGTGCGTTCGTGCGCACGACAGACGCGCGCTGAATCTCGCCGCCCTCGCCCTCATCCTCGTCCGCACCCGCGACCTCGGGTTCCGTCGCACGCCGGTGCGGTACGCCATCATCCGCAAGTAGCGCGCGACATGTCGCCTCGAGCGCGCTAAAGAATCCCGCGGGTTGTGAGCTCGCGTGTGGTGAGGGATCAGAGGTGGAGAATATTCGGATGGGTAGTAAAGGTAGGAAACAGCGCTGATGGCGCGAATCGGCCCAGTATTGCGCTTCTTGTTCGGATAGGGAGGGCGGCACGTCGCCCTCCATCGACGGCGTGGGAAAGAGCGCACGTGCGCGGCGCATTTCGGCTGGCCCGCCGATCTTGGCGACGATACGCAAGCAGCGGTCCCGTGCCTCGGAGGTGGTCCAAAACTCGACGAGCGGAGGCGCATCGTGAGGTGGCGGCACCAGATCGTGGGTGGGGCCATCCAGACTTGCTTGCCTCTGACATGTGACTAGCGGCACTAGCCGCTCGTTGATTTCCTGAAATATGCTCTTGTGCATTTCCTGCTGCTGCTGCGCGGCGAGCGCTCGAGAGTGCTGGGTCGAATCTAAGGGATCGTCAGTGTCTTCTCTGACCGTGTTCGTGCTGTCATTCCTGCCACCGCTTTTGGTACGGAGACGCAACCGCTTCCATTCCATGTACGCCGCGGATGGAATGAAACGTTCATGTGCGGCATCCACAGATTCAGGAAGGGGTGCGTGGGTGAGATCAGAGACGAGTGCAATCAGGATGGAGAGGTCAAGGTTGATCTGAAGCGTTGGGATGAGGACTGGAGGGGAGGGTAACACGGGTGCTGAATCCACGAGCTGTCTGATCGCGGCACTCTCGCCTAACTTTATTGAGAGTCCCATGTTACACAGTGACTCGATCGTATTCGCGATCCTTGGATCATTTCCGCTTTCATCTGTGGCGTCAGGGTCAATCCGCGTGAGGCGAAAGACAATCTCCGGTGGGCTGTTTGTGCCTAAAACTGGGTTATCCCTGGCGGCAGCAAGGAGGGCGCGTCCCGCGCGCAGGAGGCTGTTGTCAAATTCCGTTTGCGCCAGTGATGGACGAGCCCCGTCACCGCCCTCGCCGTCAGAGTCTGTGAGATAAGAGTCTAGTTCACGGAATTCTGCTAACAGCCTTGAATTTTTGGCACTGCAATATAGCACAAATGGAATTAGAAATTACGGAGGAGCGTACGAGAGGGGCATTACGTGCGTGTTGACACGAATCCAAGCGTGCCCATTGTCAGCGACAACGTCAACCTTGACAGCCGTTGATTTGCCGGAGCTTTGCGTGCGCGCCTGTTTTTTTCCCTCGCTGCCAGTTATAACTTGTGACCGCTCGTGGAACGGTTTGCCAATCGCAATGATAGGGGGCGGTGATGATAGTACTTCCTTCCACACAGCGATGAGGTAGGGCGCATTTGTCGAGGGTGGCGGTAAGAGGGCAGCATCAGGATCCGCAAGGAACTACTGTGAAGGGGCATTTATTCAAGTTATTCACAAGGACCAATCAGTATATGCGCGGGGGAGGAGCACCTGCTTGATGACATCTATGTCTCGCTTTACTGCCTCGAGGAAGGGACGTAGACCGTATAGGTGCTGGCCATCTTGATTGGTTTCCGCATCTACTGATGATAAGTCTAATATGGGGGGGCTTGTGACTGCGGGCTGGTACGATTTGATGGATTGATAAACAAGCTCCATTTCGCGAAGGAGGGTTGTAGTCTCCGAGTGAATTGACATGTCAACCTGGCTGATTTCCATAGGAGTTGTTGGTAAGAGTATAGCCGACTCGCTCTCAGGGCTGGTCGCGATCTCCCACGAATGGGAAGTGCAATATCTGCCAAAGGCAAGTCCGGTCCGTCCGAAGGTGTTGTCACGAGCGCTCCGTTTCTTTCCTCAACGCCAACCAGCAACGCTAACACCGAGGCTTTTCCAACCAACTTTTCGACAACATCCGCTCTTTCAAAATGAGGGCGACAAATCCTGCTATGAGCGAAATGCCTGGCCGTGAGTTTTTTCGATTCGTTCTTACTTTCCGTGATGGTTGACGTGTCTATGCAGCCAAGGTCTACGTGAGTTTTGATCCCATGCTTTCCCCGAGTCTTGGCTCTTACGCCCACCGCGACATGTAGAATGTGTGGTGGGGTGACTATCACCACGGCCTCGAGAGGCAGCGCGGGGTAGTCACGTATAGTACGTCAGTTTCCCTCTACTTATTGAAACTAGACTGAGGCGCAAACAAGGTGTGTCTCCCTTCCGCCAGAGCGCCACCAGCCACCAGTTCCGCAACTACCTTTTCAATGGCTATCGTCGTCTTGCTGCCCAGGTGCCTTACTGGGTCATACCCGTCGGGATCGGTATGTCCATTGTATTATATTTTGACCCATTGACCGACCTCTAAGGGACATGAAACTCTCAGGTTACAGCGTCTATGCATGGGCTAAAAAGAGAGATGCCTGGCAGAACAGCAAGGCGGGCCACCTGGCGGGTGCATCACACTAGATAGCAGGATGGCGATTTGAATTGATGTATCAGCGGCAACATAATAATAGAGCTGTTTTCTAAACATTTTAAGTGGGGACGGGACATGGGAGATGAGGCGAGGAAGCGCCGTGGGTGCCTGTGTTTGTCGGATCGGGATTTGGAATATTCGAGTAGATGATGGTTGTAGATGAGTGGTGTCAGCAGACCGAGGAGGGAGAGTTAGGAGGATATATTCTGTTGTGGTGTTACTGAGAGATTAAAGATTAAATATGAACGGACGGGAGCAGGAAGAGACGAGTGGAAGCGGCTAGAAGGCGGACGGATATAGAAAGGGAAGGGTGAGTAGTGCAGAGCGAGGGAGGAAAAAGCGAGTGGACGTTCTTCATTTGGGTGACCAGACCCGGGGTCGATCTCAGATCTCCTTACAGGATGGAGTGGGCTTCAAGCCGTCGCCAGCCGCATTCATGTATCCCGCCCATCTATCTTCCCCTTTCCCTCTCCCCTCCCCTCCTCCTTGTCCCGTCCCTCCCTTTTTCCCGCATGTAAAAAGTGTAGTATGTGTCGTGTACAATACTCGGTCCCGTAGTGCCAGGGTGGGAGCGTGACGTGACCGCTCCGTCACGTTGATTCTGTGACTGTCGCCTTGAGCCCTGTTGTTCTTGCTAGCTAAACGCCCCCCGCCCCGCCCCGCCCCCACTTCGAGTCAGAGTGAAAACGGCCAGGCAAACGCCTCATTTCCAGTCTCCACCCTTTCTTTGGAAGAAGGAAAAAAGATAGTCGTGTATTTTGTACCCGTCAGCGCCTTTATCTCTCGCTCACGGTGCAGTGAGCCATACCGAGCGAGCAGGCTCTGTGGTATCGCATCATTGATCGTCCCATCCTCCTCTCAAGCCTCGGCTCTCCGAGTCCATCGCAAATAGCCCTCCGTCCACACATACGGACACCCTACGTAAGCTTTATTGGGTTCTTCCGCTTCACCTTTTCCCTCCTCCCTCTCCCTTGCTTGGTCCGTGCGCCCTCCCCGAGCCGTCGGCCACTCCTATTCCCCATTCCCATTTCCCATCCTATTTCATTCAATGTCCCTTTCCCAATTCTTGTCGTCTATATGCTAATCCATTATTATTATCCCCTCCCAATCAGGTTTCCCCCCTTCCCCTCACGCGACCCCCGCCTTCTCCCCCCTTCCTAGCTCTCCTTTCATTCCCATCCGCTCCCCATCCGGGCACGTGCTCAACGTCCCCTCCTCCCCTCCCCACTCCTCCATTTAGGTATTCCCTTCTTTCGCCCTCCGATCGCCCATCACCTCCCCATCTCTTTGCTGACTCATCCTCTTTTCCCCTCCAGGTGCAGCTTCCCGCTCCACCGCTCCCGTGCGGGTCCCGAATATAGCGCGCAAACATATCTCAGCCTATAGATCTAAATGAACGTCAATCCAAATGGATATCCACAGACCCAGGGAGGACAGCAGCAGTTTCTCACTCCCGCTATGATGCAGTCCCTCCAGAGTCAAGGTCAAAATCCTCAGTTTCAGAAGAACATCAACAATCCTGCGCTGATGAACCCCCAATTATTTCAGCAGCATCAGCAACAGCAACAGCAACAGCAGAGCTTGGCTATGAATCCTCAGCAGTTGTTGAACGGTCGCGGGGGATCCGCCATGACCCAACAGCAGCTCGGTCAGTCACTCAATCCCGCGATGCTTCTTCAAATGCAGGGTGGCAACGCCATGCAGGCCAACATGGGAGGAGGCATGAATGGTGTTAACCAAGGCGCGCTCGGAATGGGCGGGATGGGTAACATGGCTAATCCGGGCGTGGCGGCCATGGGTAACATGAACACGAACGCGATGGGATTCAATCCACAGCAACTTGCTCAGTTACAACAACAAATGAACCCTCAGCAAATGGAGGCACGGCAGATGCAGGCGAAGCTGTCGGTAAGCATCGTTACATCTGAAGTGTTGACCATGACTAACTTTTTCCCCCTTCCTAACCGTCTGCTTTCCGATTGTGCAGCAACAACAACGCGCGTTGCAACAACAGAGGCAGATGGGACAAATGAACCAGGGACAACCGCAGTTTGACCAACGGCAGCATATGCAACAATCGATGCAGCAGCGGTTTCTCCAGGATCAATCCCAATTCAATGCAGGTCAACCAAACGGCCTCCAAGGTGTTCTCGCGCAGCAGCAAAGCATGCATAATACGCCAAATTTTTTTGAGAGGCCCTCGTCCACCTCTTCGGCTACACATTCACAACAGTTTCGTCAGCAATCTCCTCAAGGGCAGCAGTTTTTGCCGCAGAATCCCCAGTTCCAAATGATGCCACCACCACCTCCCCGCCCTCCATCATCGCGTCCGGGAACTTCTCAATCGCAAATATCGCATCATTCCGGAGCTCCAGCAGTGGTTACGCCGTCTTCACCTGCTTTGGGCGGTGTTGGTCAAATTGGAGGGATGCAGATGCAGCGGCCTCCAAGTCGGCCGAGAACTTCCAGCGGGTTTAATATGTTTGGCCAGGGCCAGCCTATTGGTACACCAAAACCACCAACACCTATTCAGCCGTCACTCTCTCACCAGCAGCAGCAACCACAACCACAAGCTAGTACCCCTACTCACGCGGGTTCGCCATTCCCTCAACAGCAGTTACAACTTCAGCCGCAACAACAGCCGACGCCGCCGCATCACCAGCTGCAACAGCCTCGAGTGCAGACACCACAAGGGTTCCCTCAAGTCCCGGGCACGCCAGTTCCCAGTTCACCAGGTCGGAAACGACGGCTCACGGGACAGGGTGTTCTCGATGCACAACCCTCGCCTCAGTTTGGTGGTATTGGTGGGAGCGGGTTAACAGGACTTAACATGAATAACACAGGCAACGTCGGTACGGGTGGACTCATGTCTATGCCGCAATCTATGGGTTCGCCAAACCCGACACAACTGGTTGGCGCTGGTGGCGGACTCATGGGACCACCTCATGTTGTACCTTCGCGGGCGAACTCGCTGGGCGGCCAAGTTCCTCAGCTACCACAAGGCCTCGATGACACCACTCTTTTCCAGCAACAGCTTACCTCGGGTCAAACTTCACTTCCTCCACAAGTACCGCAAACCCCTATGGCGGGTAGCACAGCGCCGTTCCAGACATCTTCCGGCATACCCAACGTAGGGATCAGCACGGCGGGAATGAGACAACGACAGGCAAGCTTCAGTACGCCCAGCTTCACGGACGTGCAAGCGCCGCTGCAAACCCCTGTGGTACAGAGGATGCCGCAGACTGTTGTAACACCCGCGCAAATGCAGATGCAGATGCACAGCGGTGATGCTCTATCGATAAACACTGGTTTGCCGGATGTCCCAGGCCTCCCTGTCGTCCCGGATGCAAGTGTCCCTGTGAATCTCCCCCATCATCCAACGGCACCGGCGTCTGCAGCACCGCCAGCTACTTCTTTACCCACACTTCCGACTACAACAGCACCTTCCGCACCCGCACGTAGCAAGACGATGCGCATTACCCTTGTACCGCCCACGGACATCAAGCCGCTCACTGAAGAGGAGGTTACCGACGTGAAGGGCTGGATGGCTCGCGACAAGGAATATGAGGCCGTCTATCGTAGCATGAAGGAACGAGTTGCAGAGGAGCTGCGGGTGTCCCGAGCTGAGAACAGCGATATGTGGTGGGAAGTCACTGACGGGAAGAATTTGAGGACCAAGTTCGGTGTCACATACCCAGGGCAGCGCCTGCGAGACAACAGGAAAAGAGGTAGACGGGAAGGGTTTAGATTGTGAGTATCTCCGCTTTATGAAGATGTTTGACATATTTTGCTGATCTTGCCGCTAGACCCGGGAAAGTTGATCCCGAAGAGGCGAAGCGTGAAGAAGTCCTTGTTCCTATTCGCTTAGAATTCGAGGTCGAGCACCATCGAATGCGTGAGGCATTTGTATGGAATCTCAACGGTAGGCATTTTGCCGTAGCATATACAACATTTGTTTGCTGATGATCATCGGAAGATCCTATTATTACACCGGAGATATTTGCGCAGTCCCTCGTTGACGACTATGCCTTGGCACCTAGCTATTTGTCTGTGATCGTCAAGGCAATCCAGGATCAGCTTAGCGACTTTCAGGCGCACACGACAGATTTGGTACTCGACGACGACGCAGAATTACTGCTGCGAGGTCGGCTTGACGAGCGCGAAAGAGCTTGGTGGGACAAGTGGCGCAAGGAACTTCCATCAGTCGTGAAGCGGCCAAAGGAAGCACTTGTCACTGGCAGGAAGCGACGCAAAGTAGAAGCCAGCGCGAAAGTCGTGCGCAATCCAGATGCACCTGCTACTGTAGCCGATATTGAGGTCGATGAGAAGGAGCAGCAAGAGGAGATGCGTATCCTTATTAGGGTATGCAGTACGCCATGCACCTCATGCAGGGAAGCTGATGCATATACGTAACAGCTCGATATCGGTATCGGATCGATGAAGCTTGATGATCAATTTGAATGGGATATTGAAAACCCTGGCGCTTCGCCTGAGCAATTTGCTGAGGTCTACGCGCGGGAACTTGGTTTAGGCACTGAGTTTCGGTGAGTATATGGCACGGTTTCGCTTCTGGAAAATTTCTGACGATATTCTTTTTTTTAAGGACGGCTATCGCGCACTCAATACGAGAACAAGTCCATACGTACCAGAAGTCCTTGTTTCTTGTCGGGCACCCGTCAGATGGCTCGGCTGTACAGGATGATGACCTACGCATGTCTTTCCTCTCCCCTGTTACCTCTGTGGCACGGCCCATGGATCAAGTACAAGCGTTTACGCCGATCCTCAATTACCTCAGCGATAGCGAAATGGAACGCAATGAGAAAGACCGCGAGAAGGAGATGAACAAGCGGAAGAAGCGGGCGACCCGTGGGAGACGTGGTGTTACACTTCCTGATCGCGAACCCATCAAGACCCTTCGCACTCCTGCCATTGGTTTCCCTGATGTGGATCCTGCTGTTCTTGCGTTGGCCCAGGCAGCAGCTGCGCCTACGTCACGGAGAGCTGCTGCTGCCGCCGCATCACTGACTATCGCCAATATGGTAGCATCAGAGAACGGCACCGCCGTCATCACACCAACGTTGCCCATGGCCATGCCTTCTGTGCCTACTCCTTCTGCACCGAAGGAAAAGAAGACGAAAGGATTGTTCAAGGCCCCATCATATCCCCCGAGCGTTCTTCATCCTCGTGCCCACGTTACGGCACCGACAATGTCCACCGCCGCGGATGCTTCAAAACTCCCACCTCCTTTGGAAAATGACCCACCTGCACCACAGCCTGTTCCCCCTCCCCAGGACAACAGACTTCCGAGGGTCATTTCAGCTAAGCGTGCCAAAGAACTCGAAAGAGAGGCGAAAGAGAAAGAATTCGCGGATGGCCAACATCCCAATTTCATCAATGGAGTTTGGCACTGCTCGAATTGTGGTTGCCCAGAAGATATCGCCATTGGTCGTCGCAAAGGCCCGCTCGGCGACAAGTCCCAGTGTGGCACTTGTGGTACGTAACGCAGGATGCTTGTTTTTATGTGTGTTCTGACAGCTTCGTGTACCACAGGTAAATTCTGGCATCGGCACCGACGGCCAAGACCTGTCATGTATAACCCAGACCCTGAATACCATCTTGGCTTGCGCACGGAGACTGACAAGTCAAAGATCTATCCCAAAAAGAAGGGCGGCGCTGCTGCTCGCGCAGCTAACACGCCGGCTGTCGATCAGGATGAGCCCACGCCCGCGGTGGCACCTGAACCAGAAACGCCTAGCAAGGTAGAACCAGTCGTTGAGGTACCGCGACGTGCGCCGTCTGGGGCTGGACGTCGTCATGCCGATAACGAGCGGGCTGTTTCACCTGTTTCATCTGGGAGTTCAAGTGCATCAGAGTCTCCTTTGATTCAGAAGATGAAGCTTAATGGCACTGGTCACGCGAAATCTGATTCGAACACGCCCATGCCGCCACCTACGACCGATGACGTCTCGTCTTCTGCGGTTCCTGGGTCGTCAGATCGACCGACATCACCAGTGCACACAGCCGAGGTGGGTGGAAGTCGATTGCCACTGCTTATTTCGCCGAGATTTAATGTGTCCTTTACAGGATTTACCACCGCATTCGCTAATTGAGGCACATGCTGCGATGAATGCGAAATATCCGGATGACCGGTTCGATATCTGGCCGCGTATGGCACCCGGCGGTGAGCAAGAGTGGCGAGTGAAATGCTTAGACTGCCCTGGGAAGGTTCGTAGACGGTCTTCTGATTTTGTACCTGGTTCTGACCACCATTCATCACGTTAGCTCTACATTCCTGGTGATAGCATGAGTAATTTCGAGGTGCATCTCAAGAATAGGAATCACCGTGCCAGGGTCGCCGACCGTTTGGGTACGACGAGGACACGTAGTTCACATGATCAGCGCTGAATGATTTTGATGCCGGGGTCTGGTACTTTTTGTTTATATTGTCTATATGTCTGTCGCTATCTGTTTTTGCATGTTGCGTACTGCGCTGTTTCTTTTTTCCTGGCTCTGAAATTATCCATCTTTACCTATACTTAGCTGTTGTTTGGATGTCCTCGGTGGATACCTTATGTCTTGTATACACATCACCTTGACAATTTCTGGATCTCGATGCGGGACCGATGATGGAGATTGACTCTTATTAAAAGCAAAATAAAATAAAAATAGGTATGAGCTGCAGAATAAGCGATACCGTGTGCTATGAAGAATTCAAGTCGTTCGCTGCGAGTTGTAGCAGCCGCTGGCGTTCTTCTGCAGCGGCGCGGCCTATCGCATCATCCTCTTCGCTAGCAGGAACTTCCATGATAGTATCGACCCAAGCGAGTGCCCAAGCGCCATTACCAGCCTTGGTTCCTCCGAGCACTTGTCGCTTCTCCCCTGAATCCTTCAAGCCCTCCCATCGAGCACGCGTTGGTTGTGTATTCGCACGATCTGAAAAAAAAAAAAAAAAAAAAAACCCCGCTGGGCATGAGCATGACGTTCGAACTGAAAGACAGAGAGAGAGGGGGGATATGAGGGAAAAGAGGAAAACTGACAGAGAACGATACCGCTGTGGGGCTCGTATACACCCCTTGGTACTTTGTCCTCTCTTCGCGCACGCTTGCGCCTTCGTGCGCTCGCATCATTATCGCGCCGATCTTGCGCATGCGCATGTTCTTGCCCAGGATGCCCATCCTGTTCCTGCTGCCCTTGTGTCAGTGTCAATCCCTGTCCTTTCCCCTTCCCCTTCGCTTTCCCATGATCCTCCTCTCCCAAACCTCCCCGATCCTCCTCCTCTTCTTCATATTTTCCAGCAGCAGCAGCAGCAGCAGCAGCAGCACCAAAGATCCCCCCGTACGGCACGAGAGCGCGTCGTCGTTGTTTAGCCCATTCCGCGCTCGCTTCGGCCGTCCGTTGCGCAGCGACTAACATCCAGTTTTCCTCGTTCAGACCATCGCGATTCAAGAGCGATTTGCGAACTGCGTTCAGCGGTCCGTCGCTGTAGGGGCCCCAGCCGGGCCCGCCGAAAAGCGTCGTTGGACCCCCAGCGCGGTAGATACCCTGTGTGCCGCCCGCGCGGTCAGCTTTTTGTGCGTTTGCGAGTTCGGCCGCGGCGAGGGCGGCGGCGGAGGGCGCATTGGGATCTGCGAGCTCGCCGACGAGGTCTCCCGGTTTGAGGCCTTTTTCAGTGATGTCGGCTAGTACTTTATCCTCGTAATAGTCATCAACGACCCATCGTCCGTCTATAAAAAAAAAGAATATTGAAATGAAATTTGACAAAGGGAAACTTTCACATGTATGCATATACGCACCAATTAGTGTTTTGGAGCCATGCAATTTAAATGCACTGCGCGCAGTGATAAGTGTGACACTGCGGGTACGCAAATGCGAGCCCAGTTTCCCAATTTCGATGAGGAACTCTTTTTCTATTTGTGTGGCATTGAGTTTATGCGCGAGTGGGTTGCGACGGAAGTAGTACAGCGAGTCGCGAAACCCTGATGTTCGCGCAGCATCGATGGCAAGCATGAACATCCGTTCGGGATGCCGATTGGGTAAATTGAACGTCTGTGCCTTGAACCTACGACCTATGAAACACGAAACAAAAAGCGTCCTAAGCTGAGCTGAGCACGGAGAGGGGGGGGGGGGGGGGGGGGGGGAAGGCACGAGCACACATAGCATAGGAGGGGGAGAGAGTAAGAGGTTGCCAACGTACCGCCGAGCAAATTCCCATTCTTGTCAATCTTGGTGTCGCCCTTCGGGTCATCCTCAGTGACCAACTCGTCGCCTCCAATGACATATACCTTGCCCTGAATAACCCGAAACGGTTTCCCACCACCCATAATCTCCTCATCCTGCAGCGCTGCTGCTGCTGCTGCTGCTGCCGCCGCCGCCGCTCCACTACTCTCAGCAGCACCAGGCGTACCATCCTCGCCATCCGCGACAGCAGCAGCCGCCGACTCGTCATCCCCAGCACCAACACCTGCTGCGTCCGTCGCAGTGCCAGCGGCCGCACCAGCACCAGTTGCTCCACGTCCAGGAAGACGAATCGTGATCCCTCCAAGGCCAGCACCACCAGGTACCAGCACCAGCACCAGTACCACCACGCGAACCTCTTCCTCGTCCCCGACCACGACCACCACGCGCACCACGCGCCCGACCAGCACGCTCACTACCTACCATAGCTCCACGTCCTCTTCCTCGCGGACGACCACGTGGACGAGGCAAAGGTAGTACTGTCTCTTCTATGGGATCGTGATCGTCTGTGGTTGCTCCTGGGGGCGTGGTGGCGGTAGTAGCACCAGTACCAGCACCACTAGTACCACTGGCATCGTACACACCACCATCGTGGTGTACGGGCGGAGTAGTAGCGGCAGTTAATTGTCGTTGTCGTTATCGTCTGCGCGTCTTCGTCGTCTGCATCACCGTCTTGGCCATCGTGGTCATTATCGTCGTTCGTAGGCACGTCGTCGTCCTCTGCTGGGGTGCTTGAGTTGCGTACTTCTAAGCGAGAGGATGTTGCGGCCGTAGATTTGTCTTGAATTTTGCGTGGTCGAATAATTATCTTGCCGCTGCTCATTTTGTTTCGTTTTGTTTAGAAAAAGAGCAAAGGACGGGAGAGCAGAAATGGCTTGAAGCGCTCAAAGGGGCACGCGGCACGTGACGGAAGTTACTTTATGATTGAGCACCAGGCTTGGCAACTAGTAATGTGTACATCTATCTATCCCTTCCCTATCTTTACTAGATGGAGCATATGTATTGTATATATGTACAGTGAACTAGGAGAAAGTGAGCCCACATCTGAAGAGCAACGAAACATACCAAAGCAAAGCAAGAAACTGGATTCTGAGTAAACGCAGTACGCATACATCGTCCACCCCATGCAATAATAACAAAACAAAAAAGGAAAAGGAAAAATACGGCGCATAAAAATCATATTATATCACCTTTTCGATGGCAGAGAGAGCTACCTCAAGCGCTCAGGGCAGGAGGTTCAGGAGCGAGAACCGTGCTTTCTGTATGGACAACATGAGGTGTCACGGGTAGAGTCTCCACCTCAGTCTCTGCACCGCTCTCTGCATCCGTAAATGCATCTGTTTCATGCTCCGTGTCTGAGGCTCCGCGATCCGACTCGGGACCCTGTTCAGGGTCAGATGCAGCCGTGCGGAACGTTTCCATGGAGCTCGACCGCGAGCCGGGATGCATACGGCCCTGAGATGTCGGTGGCATGCGGAAGGATGATGGTGCAGAAGCGTTGCGCGTCGTGGCTGTTGCAGGTGCCGTCTCGGTGGCAAAGGACGGTAGGGCGGGCCGATGACTGTTTGGTGCTGCGCCTTCGGGGAACTCGGGGACGACTCCAAGCTCGGCTGCAGTTGCTTTCGTCACTGTCACTGCGGTTGAGGTCGTTCCCACGGTTGGGGACGGCGACGGTATCCGAGGAGGAATAGTCCTAATAGGAGTCTCCACCTCCGGCTCCTTTTTGTCCTCAGGATACTCAGGCTCGGGCGCTGATGCATTGTCATCGTTATGATCCGGAACGGGAGGGCGTGTTTCAGGGTTGGGGTGAGATGACGAGGACTCTGATTCGCGCGCTGCGGGTTCTGAGGGAACAATGGACTCTCTAAGAGATGACAGGGATATTCGCGAGTTGGGCGAGTTGCCGTCCCGAGACACTCTGCTGAGCGCCGACCCGGCGCGTGCCCGCGTTTCGCCGACACTTGGACCAGGCAATCCATCAGTGGATGGATGTTCCTGGAATTCGGGGGGTGGCCCGTGCAGATTGACAAGTGATGCCGAGGCAAACGCGACCGCAGCAGGCCCATACGGCACGCCAAACTTGCTTACTGACTCTACTGATGAGATAAGCTTGAGCTGCTCGGGAGTCGGTCCCGAACGTGGGTACACAAAGTCAGTGCGCACGACCGTATGCATCAAGGGAGAGGAGATTGAGGCGATCGAGATCGCTGATGGGGAGGTGAGCCCAGCAGTAACATTAGTCACTGACCGGGAATGCGTGCGTGATACAACGCGCCCAAATGCGGAGGAGGTGACGCTCTGAACGGACCCGGATTGCGACGGTGTAGCGCGGTGGCCCGACAATAGAGAACGTGCGCCGCCCTGCCGGCTGGACAGGTTTGACGGACGCGGTGAGGGGGAGAGGGCCATATCCCGAGATGGCCGAGAAAGGGGCAAGGGTGACGTAGGATGAGGCGATGAAAGAGCGCGCGAGGCCGCATCGATCAGACCGCGGAACATGGATCGTCTGCGTCCGGGAGGACTCGTAGCATCACTTGTGGGCAACGTATCGGGAGCTATTGGCAACGTGTCCGCAGTATCGACACGGGAGAGATCCCTAGACGTAGCCCTGACATCACCCAGATCTCCAACAACTTCGAAATATGGTGGGGCCTCGCCTCGAGGGTCTGGTATTTCGGCGGTGTTCAGAAGCGGGGAGAATTGGTCAGCGTGCCGTGCTTCCGAAATGTCCACCGAACCGGCGGAAGTGTGAGTGTTTTGGCGTTCGTGATTGCTTTCGTTAGAATCGTTACGTTCGAGTAAAGGTGTTTGGGCAAGAGGGTCGTCATTGACGATTACATAAGACGCCTGGGAGGGACCGCGAGAATGTGAATTCGCGCTTTCGTCCTCGTCTTCCCTGACAGATGGCATGACGACTTGTGCTGTCAAGGGCGCATCTTCCATGTCCTGCGAACCTCTGTATGCATGACATGGATGAGACACTCCAATCAAAATGCCAAAAAAACGGGAGTGGCTCTCACTGTATGATGACAAGCTCCAGCTCGCCTGGTTCTTTCATGTATGCAGGAAGCGAGCGCGTGGAGATTTGACTCGGAGTGCGTCTATTGTTGCGACCCGTTCGTCGGTTCGTGCGAGCGGTTGAAGCAGCTTGAGCCTGGTTTGTCGCAACAGTTCCAGCGATTTCCTCCGCCGTAAGGTCCCGAACGCTCGTCGGTGATGGGCGTTGTCGCACTCTCATAGATGGGAGAGACATACGGCGGAGCTTTGATAAAAGTTCATTCCTATAAAACACCATGGGAATTGCGATGATGAAAACGAGTGCAGCTATAATGGGAGCCTAGGCGGTGGAGTGGCCCGTTGAGCGAAGAAGCTAAACTTGGTAAATCGAATAAAGACGCACGGCTATTTTGCTGGCACTGCTACTGCTATCTCTCCTCACAAGGTTGATGGAATGCGGGGCCGCCCATGCCTGTGAGGCAAAGAGAAAGAGATGAGTAGCGAAGGTGGGAATGATGGCATGCGGTCGTTTTAGATAGGAGTGTGGACATGACATTGATAGAAATAGAACGCAGTGTAAGAATGAATAGGAAAGGGGCCACGCAGGGAGGTGAGGGCAGGAATGGTGAAGGGAAGGGAGAGCGGATGCTCGCAGGCAAAAGACCTGTGAACGCGCAAGGAATCAAGGAAGCAGAAAGGAAATTTGTTTGTCCGTCGCTGTGCCTTTATGAGCGCTTTTCCACCCTTACTCAACTCACAGACCATGCAACGGTACAATTGTATTGGTAACTCTAATGCTTACGAGAACCGGTGCTTCACGCGAGCTTGTATCGAATATTTTGGAAAGAAACACCGCCTAATTACAAATGGCTTCTCAGAGAGGCAGAAGACTTCCTCTGCTGCAACAACTCGTGCAGCCCTCGTGCTAGGGCATTCAGTGTCCTGACCTACAATTCAGCACACTCAAAAGTCACTTACCAACTTCCCTGGGGCTATCTTGCACCATCTGTGTGAAGAGTTGGGAGTCGATAGAAGCATTATACCAAATTATGCTTACGAGATGCGCAGCAGTCCTGACTAGCGTATTGGTCACGTTCTCAGGTCTACGCCAAACTGCCTCTTGCGCGAGTTGGTAACTCCTAAGAATGCTCTCCTTGTGTGCTGGAACGATCCATTTCATCGCAATTCGCTTGTCAATCTGTGGCAGAACCGACCACGCCTCGACACTGCGAATCTTGTCAGCGAACAGCACCGCTTCCTGTTCCTAGTTTCAGTAGCGCCACTCCTCTAGACCTCTGTGTCAGTGGCGTTTTGCGCGTACCTGAATATTTGAGCACTTAAGGCGGACCTTCCCACTGGAATCTTCGACAAGAGCGTAGTCGACATAATTCCTAAGTACATCCGGATCCCAAGTACCAAAGAATGGAGATTTGCTCATCAAGGAGTACGCATCTTCTCTGAAGCATGGACATGTGAAAAACAGGACTTGTAGAAGACACAAATGCTTACCGACTCGACCACACACTGCGCCGAGCGAGCGCACCAACGACAAGTTGTCGTAAATGCTCATCCCGGGAGAAGGACGAGGGCGAGATTACAGGGTCGATGAGCGCCAGCCCTGAGAACGGCGCCGGAGTTGTGTGCGCAGCGAGTGTGCTACGCGATTTCACGGGTCAGACGGGACGATTGCTTTGGAGTAGTAGTACGCACGCAGCACAGCCACTGAATGAGTGACCAACAACAACGAGTTGACGATTGGGAAAACCACGCTTCTCCCGTGCGCTGCTGATTTCAGGAGGAACTCTTGGAAGGTATGCTGGATGTGGAGAGGACGTTACTGTTTCGGGAAGGAAGTACAATATAAAGTTTAGGATATCACGGGCATGGTCACTCCAAATGACTAGAAAGAGGATGACATCAATCTGAATGTAAACAAGGCTCGGATGACACACATAGAGCTCCGAGGTTCTGCGCGTTGACGAGTCCAGAGTCGCCATGTTGTACTGCGTCCAGAGCCCAAATCTCATCAATTTGATATTGCCCATCTTCGTCTGCAGCTTGTAATAAATGATGAATCGTTGGTTCAAACGTCTAAAAATAGTCAGTGAGCTGGCAAACCTGCTCTCCTTTTGACACTTACTTCCTTATGGAGACCATTCGCATGCAACAGCAAGAGCGTCAAACCACTGGCACCCTCGATACTCTTGCGCACATAACGATTTAATGCGCTCCACAGAACCGTCTGCTGCATCCCAGATTGGTCTGGTACATGTTGAGCTTGCAGCGAGAGGAGTTCACGTGTGAACCACTGAATGCGCGCCGCGCGCTCGTCTTTGGTCTCATGAGCGGGGAGGGTAGGGAGAGGGACAAACGGTGAAGAACGCGGGAAGGCAGCAGGGATGAGGTGGGCTGTGACAGTATATGAGCTGGTGAAGCGATGATGACGAGGTGGACACGGTAAGGCGGGATAGCGAAGGGGCTCTGGGGGTGACCGAAGTGGAAGTAGTGGCCCGGGGATAGAACTTGAAGGGAGTGGCTCGTCAGCGAGTGCCGGTGGGGCCTGCAGGGGTCTTGGGATGGTATTGTTCGACATTGGGTGCATTTACAGTAAATCAATGATTGATCCCTCGGTGAGATCCGAGAATCGACCTACTTTTCTCCCGATACGGACGCCGTCAGTGGCAAGTTGAAGTGCGTCAAGCTTCAACCGAAGCGTTGTCACGGTTCCCTTACTGTATGGTATCTTCCATACCAACTGACAGCCCTCGGAAAAGTCGGATAAAACGTCTGCCAAGCTGCTGTGTGGGATGAGATCATCTTCACAAATCATGACACGAATATATCATCCATGATGGGCCGACAGTATTAAACCACCCTGCCTCGCGCCCAGTCCCTATTTACTTACCCAGTTGGCCGCTATGCTCAGGCCGTTCACTCACTTTGCTTGTTTTGGGCTCCTGTCCGCCCTGCTCTCACTCGCTGCTCCGACCCTCGACGACTCAGATCCTTGTGTAAAAGTTGCTGGCGAACTCTTCGTTGATCCTACAGACGCATTAGCCTGCCTACGGTCATTCCCGTTCGACGACGCTCTTAGACAAAACATTTTGTCGACCGTCTCGCGTGTTTTTGACTTCTACACATTCGAGATCTTTTACTCCAACCCTCCCGCTCCTTTTCAAGATTCGACAACGTACATACGTGCGCAGATCCAGCAGATCAGCTCTTTACAATACGAGGTGAGCGCTTTCCCTACTCCGTCAGAGGCGCCCCGCTTATCGTCTCTTTCCATCCGAGACCGATTATGACTTTAATCGAGACCTCTTTGACTTCACAAACCAGATGAATGATGGACATACGCGTACGTCCTCTTATCCTCATGTGGTCTTACTCCTACCCTTTATTTTGTTATTAGGCTGGCTCCCATCCTGCTACCTCACCTACAATAACATACTTCCCGCTCCCATTGTCCTCATAGACGATGGTGTTTTCATCGCCCCAAATTCTGTCGAGTTAATCAACAACATTGACTCCGACTTTACCAGCTTTCTTGAAGGAAAGGGTTTTGACTGGAAGCGTCTTGCTGGCGCCGAGGTGGTCGAAATCGGCGGAGTACCTGTCCTCGATTACATCGACATGATCGCCGATACAGTGTCCGGCAATTACCTTGACCACAACATCAGGGTGAATAGCGTTGTCAGCAGCTATCGTATCGTCGGTACAGAATGGTCTCAGCGGTTTGGTGACCATGCTAGCGAGCTATTCCTGAAGCAAACGAGCCTAGATATGTTACTTATTCCCAAGGGAACCGTCTCGGGCGCATCTGAGATGGTCAATGTTCCTTTTGTCGCCGAATTTGTTGGTAATGATTTTACCGATGGGTCGTCCTAGTCTGTCCATTCCTTCTCATGCATACCATGACCTCACAAATCATTTTATCGTAGCTGGGCCAACAATTGTGCCGCAACCAATAAAACAAACGGAATCGACCGATCCTCCTCCTCCGAGCTCCTACCTCTTCTCACTCGGGCTGCGCTCGCGCATACCGCCATACAACCAAATTCAGCTGTCGGCCTTCCTGATCATAACGTGCCTACTTTAGAACCTACCAAGGGCAGCACTGGCCCAATAAAGTCCTACATCCTCCCAGGAGATAGTACTGGAGTAGTGCGTGTGCTTCACTTCTGTTCAGTTTTGTCCGCGATGACCTATTAATTATGTGCCACTGATAGATGTTTGTTGGCTCTTTCGATAGAGATTTCATTCAGACCCAAGTCGATATTGCGGCCGCATTTGATCAGTTTCATGCTTCCGGAGTTACGAATCTCGTGATTGACGTGACTAATAATGGAGGTTTGTACGGATTTATAATGGAAATGCCAAACAATCTGACATCAACGGCTGCAGGCGGGTACGTTTGCTTGGGATTGTTCCTCCATCAGTACCTTGCTGGTGCGATGCCTGGAATACCGTAGGCGCTCCGAATGTAAAAGTAAGATTGCATATCTGACTGCCTGGCATAGGGGATTCGAGTCAGCCTCACGCGCCAATCCACTTGCTCAGAAAATAGTGCAAACAAACATCGCGCAAGGTATTCGATCTAACCTCACCTTTTATGGCAGCAGCAACTGTGAGTCCCCTTAATGAACGTATATCTGAAGGTCAACCTCCGTCGCAGGGTTATTCACGAATGGCACACGAATGCCCAACGACTACGACTACAACAACCCACCCACTAATTATGAAATCAATGACCAGAACCAACTCACCTCACAGCGATTCACGGTAGAAGTGGCTTCTGTCTATCCCAATTCTGGTCTGACGACGAATTGCCTAGGACTTGTGTCCTCCTCCGCCTCACGGTGTAAAAATACCCTCAACACCTCCTTTTGATCTCAAGTATGTATTTGTATATTCACCCCTTCTGACATTCTCATGTCTCTCCCCTAGTAACATAGTCATAAGTAAGAGTTTCCCGTACCGATTCTTCGACATCCACTAAGTCCGCTGTTCCAGTCGGTAACGGAAATTGCGCATCGACTTGCGCCCTCTTCACCACTCTCATGTTTGAGCATCACGATACCAAGATAGCGACGTTCGGAGGCCATCTGGATCAGTCAATGGAATTCAAGGGTACGTCATTTGCTGGGATATGGCGAGGATTGTGGGAACTCATCTTTGTCCTCGTAGGTATGGCTGGAAACCAGGTGCTCGAATGGTCCGAATTGGACAGTGAAATCAAGACCGCAGGGCTCAAGGGCGTAAGTGGAGTTTCTTATCTCTCAACGCGGTGCTTCGCTGACTGTCTCACATAGGATCCTCTTGCCCCTCCGGACTTGTACGCGATGTGTTGTTTTGGTATGACCGCAGCTAACTGTGACAATGATTTCAGACAGGTTAACGGAAACATGCGCCATAATTGGCGGACCGGTAAGTCGATCCGTAACAGCACCGCCTCGGACTTTGACAAAGTTTGCCTCGCAGCTTTCAGTTACATTAATGAGAATTTGCCAATAGCCTACGTCTCTGAGCAGCCGCAATGTATGCTGGCAATCGATTATACCGGGTTTACATACACTGACACCGTTTTCCTGTACAGACCGTTTCGCGTATACGAATGAGACATACAATAATCCTCAAAAGTTATGGACTTTCGTGTCAGTGTCTCCATTCATTACATCTTCGAACATTTTATTGATAGAGGTATCAGGGAAAAGACATTTTTCGGCGACACGTAACCCACGGTGTTCCCTTCTTCGGACTTTTGATAGTTAAGAACTATGGCCAACTGAAATCGGTTGACCTTAGATACCTATACCCTCGTTTGGCCTTAGGAACGACACATGTACGACATAGAAAAAACTTATTAGCATATATCTAAGATGAGTATAACCGCAGCGAGGATGCAATTGAATGAGAATCACGATGAAAAAGACCAGAAGACGACTGAGAGGACAGGTGAAAACCGTACTCAATATAGGCTTGACTGGAATCTTGCCGGTGGTCACCCCAGGGGCTCGGAAGCCTTAAGTGTGGCCATCGAACCAACTTCGATACCGTACATCTGCCGTCCAACGAGGTCGAACCAGTTGACGTAATGTAGGCTCAAACGTTTAGGATAGTCGGTAGGCAAAAGACAGAGGCAAAACTGTCTTTGCGCAATCTCGTCTTTGACAACTCACCTCCCTGTATAAACCATTCACATGGAACAGGAAGAGTGTCAAAGCCGACTGAATCCCATTAGTAACCCCTGTGCACGTAACGATTTTTGATTACGCTCCACAGTACCCATAGTACCCTCTGCTTGGTCCTGGCAAATACTGAACTTGCAGCAGCAGCGAGAGGAAGCTGAGCTCGCTTGTGTAACCGCTGAATGCGTGCTACACGCTCTCGTGTTTGGAGACAGGCAGAAGGACGAATGGTGAGGAATGCGGGAAAAACAGCAGGGATGACATGACTTGGGTTGCGACAGTACTGTATATGAGCTGGTAAAAGCGATGACAGTGGACACGGTAAGGTAAGGGCGAGTGAATTACCGAAGGGGTCCGGGTCCGATGGGTGACAGAAGTGGAAGGAACTTGAAGGTGGATGACAGGAAACTTGAAGGAATTTGCTCGTTAGAGCGCCACTGGGGGCCGCCGCAGTCTTGGGATTGTATTATGGTGTATGATTAGAGCGCAATCACGTGAGTGCCACCTTCCCAGTTGGCAGTTGGAACCCGAGGCAAGCAAATCAAACTTGGTCTGCATTTCTCCCGATGCGGAGATGGAGATGACGCGTACCAGCGCCGTCAAACTCAAGCTCCGTCGCGTGCAGCGCACTCCTCCATACATTAATTGCCCCATAATCTATCTATTCTCTCTCAGCAAAGCTATTCAGCACCACGGTGCCTGGAGGGGTGTGTTAAGCTTCAAGCTCAGCCGCGTTGGCCCCGTTTCTAGAACTGTTGTGGTTTCTCCCACATCAGCAAAGTCTTCGTTGGGCCTCGTACAACTATTGGTATCGTATTTTATCGAGAGAAAAAAAGCTATCAAGTTGCTCAGGCGGGGCCGCGGAACAACCCAGATGGATCATTCGTTCAAACTTGAAACGCATGTCAGCGTGATAATGCTGAAGAATCCCTAGCCGTGTCACAGTAGCGCGACATTTTGGGTCCACGTTGACGCGTCTGGGCGGCGAAAGCAGACTGGTTTGGGAGAGGAACGGGATTGTTCGGGTTAGTGGGTTGACCGAGGCGTCGACGGATTAAGGTGTCTTCGTCCAAGATACGCTTTATGATCATTTCCGAGTTGAAGTTGGGGAGATGGGTTATATTTTGGACGGATTGTTGTAGGTGGATGAAGTCGCCCGACATCATATGTAGAAGGATGGCAGTAAAGATGTCATCATCCTTAATATTTCCCATGGGGGTGATGCGGCGGTAGTAATTGCGAGCGTCGGCGAGCTTGTCCCGGAGGGGTGTATCATAACTGAAACGAAGTTCTAAGGCTTTCATTAAGAGGCTGATTTGGGTGTAAGTGCCTTGGTTTTTGTGCAATATGCGGAGGCATTCGAAGAGATCATGTGCGTTGGTACAGGCATTGGTATGGTCCATGTCGGCCGGGGAGACTCGCTGTAACATGAAAGCACTGAGGGTGTCATCATTTTGCGTCCAAACATAATGAGCGTCGGCAGAGAGAGTGGGGTCAGGGCAGGGCAGGGTACCCTCCAGCCAAGGTCTTAAGCCACACTGGCGGACTGAGAGATTGAGCGTACGGCTCCATTCGAACCAGTTGGCCTTGCCAAGATCAAGAATAAGATCGGTGGGCCAAGACGCATCCTTCATAGTACGCTCAGTGATCCTAATGCCGTTGGGGAAGGCCCCGTGGAGAGGTCCCAGGGTGACGCTGGATTGTGTGGCTGTAGGTGGAATGGAAGAGACGGAAAGCCCGGCGGGCGGATTAAAGTTGGGATTATTCTCGACGGACGGGTTGGAGTTGACAGTTGCACTCATTTTCCGAGGTTGTACGTTATGATGATGATATGATAAGGTAAGACGATAATGATAATATAGGAGGATGTGGAGGTTAAGACAGCGGCGGGCGAGAGGCTAGGGCGTCGTGAATTACACGCGAGAAGTGGGGGCTGATGAATCCCTAGCCGTGTCACAGTAGGAAGATAAGAACGAATGTATACCAAGTCGATATACTGTATCTGGCAGGCTGAAAGCGTTCGATCGTGTCTCTAATCTAGTGAAGTTGAGATAGTCTTACAATGCCCTATAAAGACGTTGGCCCAATTGATTATGATTTTTATTGCAACTGAAGAGGGGGAACTAATTGTTGTAACGGTTGGGTGATAAATTGCTGTATGTGGTTATTTGCTCGTGGACCAGCGTGTTCTGTATTGCATGAGCTTATGTGAGCAATGGTCCGTGCGCGGCCAGTGGCAGTTTATAAACAGCGAGGTAAGGGCTATTGAATCTTCATACTTACCTTGATGGCATAAGTCCCTTCATGCACCTGGGTTTATGGGCCGTGAGGGCCTCCCATAGCACGGCGACCCTGTCCTCAGGGGGAACTTGCGGTTTGTGTGGGCTCCGGCTCATGCACCGTCGCAATATTTTCCTGTCCCACTTCGGCCCTCGGGCTGGGTGGGCCTCCTTTTTTGTTGTTAACATGTTCTAACCCTAACCCTGGTACCTTCAATGATAAGTGTATTTAAATCAACATCGTTCAATGCTTGAGACTTGGTGGGATAAAAAAGAGCGGGCGAAGCGAAGGGAGGGTGTAGAGTATGGTACGTATATGTATATGTACGCTTTTCCCCCTCATGCTGTCGGTCGCAAGGATAGCCAGAACAGAATCGAGTGTATTTCATTCAAGCTCTGTGGATGACACGTTGAGGTGTCGACGTCCGAGGTTGTGCGGCCTTTGAGGGACAGAGTGGAGCATTAAGAGATCGCCCTCTGCATAGCTGCATAGCTTTGACCTTTATGAAGAGAGAAAGGGTTGTGTTGCGGGTGTTGATTTGATTTGAGGTCCACAACGAGTGTCAACAAGGACAAGACAAGGTTGGCTCCCTCATCAACTGCTCTTTCTATATTCGCTCTCCTCATCCTCGACAACGTCAGCCTCTTTTGGCTCGACAATGTCAGGAAAGGCCCCTCCCACCGGTCCACGAGCTTTATTGAATTCACTAAATGGCTGCCCCTCCAAGCGTCATCCACCCCAATCTGACCTTTCTTCATCTCCTCACCCGTCTTCCTCCTCGTCTTCCCCAACTCCTCTCATCAATCGCATAGGGGCTCCCCCACCGACTGGCCCACGAAGCTTACTCAATGGCAACACGCAAGGCCGAACTACCAAGCCTACGCTCAATGGTCACACAAACACGAACCCCCTTACGGGCCAGTCGAGGCAGCCCCCGAGCGGGCCCAGTGCCATGCAACAGAAACCGCCTCACAAAGGTAAGCAAGTTGAGATCAAATGGAGTGACCAGGCCATCGCTAGCACTGTGAGCTTCCCTCCAATTGTCTGTTTGTGTACTGTTCATTCAAAATCTCTTTTCCTCTTCCTTTTACAAAGTCGCGCAGCTCACTCCTTGAACCTGGTCCATCCTTCAGCGCGGCACGTACAACACCGCTTGCTGCTACAAATCTCAATGGAAAGACCTCTTCGGGTTGGTCATCCAGCTTTTCGACAATCGCACAGCCTGCACCCCCCGTTCCCAGAACTCCAGCGTCTTCGAGCTCAAATCGCGAGCGCCAACCTCCCCAGCCCTCAGAACCCCCGCCTCCACCACCGTCCTCCACACCACCCCCACCACCCCCACCATCTTCCACCCCTCCGCCTCCACCCCCACCGTCTGATAGTCCCCCACCGCCGCCACCGCCTTCGTCAGATGATTTACCACCTCCGCCCCCCCTAACAGTGCCACCCCCGCGTCCACCTCCGCGTCTAAAATCCTCACGACCATCTTCTCCAGTGACGACCTTCCCTCCTCTTTCAAAGCCTCCAGCCCCGCCATTACCGCCTTCCCAGCCACCACCACCGCCGCCTCCAACCTCTCAACCACCGCCGCCGCCACCACCGTCGCCGCCACCTCCACCTCCGCCTTCAACCTCAGAGTCGCGATCATCACCAGCACCGATCCACTCGCTTCCCACCCCTCCACCTTCTCTACCGCTTCCGTCTTCGACAACATCACGGACTCATCGATCTACCTCGTCAATACCGCCTGTCCCAAGCATACGAATACCCCTTCCTCAGCGCCCCGAGACTTCTCGCTCATCTGCTTCGTCAGCACGGGTAACATCGCCTGCGCGGTCACCACTACCCCATCCTTCTTCCAAGTCTTCATCACCTCATGCCCCTCCGCGAGCGCGCTCCTGTTCTCCGGCCCATTTGTATTCCCTTCCGCCACTTCCGCCCTGGCCGCCTGCACGATCGGAGTATCCGTCTGAGAAGAGTTTCAAAGTTCTTTTTGATTCTGCTATCGACAAGGACAGAGATCTAAAATTCGCGCTACTTATCGACAAGGTTCGAGAAGCGGGCGCCGCTGACACAAGGATCAAAACCAAGGGAGGGAAGGAGATATTACTGAGATTTGGTGGAGAGGTTGTTCGTGGAGAGCCTGAAGTCGTGTCGGCGGACCCACGTAAGGTGGGGGGCTTCAAGAGGCCAGTCAGTCTCAGGCCTTTCAGGACAGACTTGTATGAAATCAAGTATGAGGTGCGTGATGGGTTTAATACCCTATTTCTAACATGATTGATTGTCGTCCTGCAGTATGACGAAAATTCCGCTGGTTCTCCACCCCCTACGTCGGTCTTGGTCACCAATGTCTCCCCATTGGCACCAAAGGAACAGATCCGACGGCACTTTTCCGCGCACGGTCAGATTCTTGTATTCGAGCCTCAAATAGACAAGACCACCGGCGGTGCGCTTGGTGTCATCTTTATCAAATATGGTACACATGCCGAGGCTGCACGCTGCGTCGAGCGTGAACATGGCCGGAAGCTTGGTCCTGCCATCCTCGGACTCAACGTTAGTGGCGAAGACTTCGAGATCAAGGTGGTGTTTGATGGTGACCGCAAGCGGCTGCGTGCTCTATTACACGAGCTGGGAGAACGTAAGCGGCTGAAGCGTGCGACGCCTATGCCAACACATGGCCTGCAAACGCCACCCACTCCCTGGCATGGTTCACATCCCGGCTCATCAAGCTCGTCGCACCTTCGCACGCAGCCCAACGCATCTACCTCACCTGCTGCATCAAGTCATCTGACGCTCAGTCACGGACACGGTCTCCCACCCAAGCCGGTCACACCATCGGGGACTCAAACGAATGGTGGCTTCGTGGGCGGCCCACTGGCGCCCATGGCTGGCCGCACGCGCCGGCCACCGCCAACGCTTGTCAAGGCAAGGCGGGCGGCAGCGAGCGCACATGCAGTTGGAACATCTGCCGACTCGACACCTATACATTCACTCCATCCCCCATCGTCATCTCGTGGTCGGCGCGGTGGACGTCGAATACCCTTAGCGATGGACCATTACTCGCCTCCCCACTCACGCTCACGCTCACGTTCATGGTCACCTTCAAGGTCGCGGTCACCGTCTCCCGCATTGCGTAGACCGGGACAGTCAAGTCGGAACATGCAGGCGCGTCAACGAGAGGCAGTGCTCGAGACGCTTGCGAAGAACCACCATGAGCACGTGAAGATTGAAGGGAATGGTGGGCATCTGGGCGGTGCCGTGACAGAGGATGACGTTCGGGCGTTCGTCGGGGAGTTCCAGGTCGACCAGGTGCGTCTTCCTAGATTTACTCGTACTTGAGAGAGATGATGACCGAACTTTATTCCGTCCACAACATTTGCCTTGTTGTTGAAAGGTGCTTCGTGATCACACCGGCTGGTATGTCACCTTCAAGGCCTCAGGTATTGCGCGTCGGGCGGCAATGGTCCTCAACATGCGCTCGCTTGCACACCATGCGGTCACGCTCACTGTGCATCCGCCCCTTTCATCTAGCCATGCGCCGGTGCCCAAGTCAAGCTGGAGCGACGCGGAACTAGTGGAAGAGTCAACTCTGGCAATTAGGAGGGAGCTGCGGCAGTTGCTCGAGAAGGACGTTGTCGATCGTCTTGTGTCTATGCGCATGCGGCGGCTGGTAGCTGACCACAAGCGCAACGCACCCACGGTTAAGAACAGGGCCGTGGGTGTGACGGCAGAAGGCAAGCCCGGTGCAGCAGACGTTCCACTTTTTGTGGCTGGAGCGGGGCTCAAGGGTTTGTCATTCAAGAAGGCGAACAAGCGTGTGAGAGAGGAAGCCAAGCCCGCGCCGATGCCAGATGTCGAGGCGGAGGTTGGAGCAGGGGCAGAGACCGAAGAGAAGTCCATCGAACAGACAGAAGTTGTCTCACCACCGAAGAAGAAGCGGAAGAAGGAAGCCCGCTCCGTGGTCGCTGAGATCGAGTCCGACGAGGAGCAGGAAGAGCCGGAGCTGCTTCCTCCTGCGTCTGTCCCTGTGTCTGCTCCCACTGTGGTAGAAGAACGGAAGAGAGCCCTGGTGAAGGAGAGCGAGGAGAACGAACCTCCAGTCAAGAAGACAAAGACGGAGGTGGCGGATGAAAAGGAGTTGGTCGAGATCATTGAGACACCTGTTCCGATCCTCTCGGCGAAACGGTCACAGGCGGTGGCAGAGGTCAAGAAGAAACCGATGTCAAAGGTCAAAGCACGGCCAGTTAAAAAGGCCGACGTTGAAACGCCCATCGACCAATTCGTGCTACCCGATGACCACGATTATGAGGCTCCTGCAGTTACCCAGCTTCTCATCACATCCGATCGACCCTCCTCTTTGTCACCACCACAGTCACCAGTCCTCAAGCCTAAACCCAGACTCCCAACCCCAACTCCAGATCCATATGGACCTGGACTTTGTGAAGATGACGAGGACCTGTACTTTGCTCGTCTTGCTCTCGCAGAGTCTATGGGCATTCCTCTTCCAGACCCTACACCAACGCCAACAGCAGCTCCAGCTCCAGAGCCAGAATCTCCTTCTCCCTTCCGCGTGCATCTGACTGGTTCTGCTCGGACAGAAGGCTACTACAAGATCTCACATGCGGAAAAGTCCGCATACGTTGCACAGTATGCGACCCGTGGTGCTGCCGCCGACCCCAGCGAATCACAACCACAGCAGCCCAAGCCCGCGATGACATCCTCGCGATCAAATCGTGCGAATGCCCGGCGGCAGGCACAGGGTCTGGAGGAGATCAACCAGGTACAACGTGCAATGGCACTTTCCAAGGGTGAAACTGCAGCGGCAGAGCTATCGATCAAGTTCAACCAATTGCAAACGCGCAAGAAGCACCTCAGGTTTGCGCGTTCGCCGATTCATGACTGGGGCTTGTACGCGATGGAGCGTATCTCGCGCGGAGAGATGGTTATCGAGTACGTTGGGGAGGTCATCCGCGCCCAGGTGGCGGATAAGCGTGAAAAGGCGTACGAGCGACAGGGAATCGGCAGCAGCTATTTGTTCCGTATCGATGAGGACTTGGTAGTGGATGCAACGAAAAAGGGAAATCTCGGGTACGTGTTGCGTACCTCGTGTCATCATCACACGCTGAATCCCTTTTTTTTTTTCTCGGATTCTCAGGCGGTTGATCAATCACTCGTGTGACCCTAACTGCACTGCCAAGATCATCACGATTAATGGTGAGAAGAAGATCGTCATCTATGCTAAGCAAGATATAGAACTCGGGGACGAGATTACATACGGTACGAGGGCCACGATGCCGTTTTGTCTGTTAGTTCGTGCGAAAGCTGACACGCTTGGCCATACAGATTATCACTTCCCAATCGAGCAGGATAAGATTCCCTGTCTGTGTGGCTCTGCCAAGTGCCGTGGGTACCTCAACTAGAAACGGACAGAGCATCCCTACCACCTTACCACTGAACTTACCCCATCACTTACGTATCTCTCTCTCTCTCTCTTTCTCTCATACCCTCTCCTTCCCAAACAATCGCTCTTCATCATCCCTTTCCTTTCCTCTTCGTCGTTGCTAGCTGTCATTTTCTCACACATTCATGGGTTCACCTCGCGATTGCGGATTTGTATCATCTATCGTTCATTCGCTCACGTTGGCTCTCGCACTGCATCGTAAATGTGATTTATTATAACTTTCCCCCCCCACTTTCTTGTAGACTGTACGTCCCCGTAATGTCTCTCCCCATGGCAGCACACAACAAAAATGAAAGTGTAACATTTCTTTTCCCCTTGAGTGATTTGCCGTCTTGCGAAGAAAGTCAAGCCGAACCTTGCTCGTTATCATGATGGGGTGAAGTTGACACCTTGTGCGAGGGGTGCTTCGTCGGAAAAGTTGATCGTGCATGCGCTCCAGCGTACATATTGCTTCCAAGCGTCACCGCCGGATTCACGACCCCACCCAGTGCTCTGAGGAAGACGGACGCAGAAACGCATTAGCATGCCAGAGTGGAAGAAAGTATCACAGAAAGAAAGAAAGAAAGAAGCTGACCTTGTTCCCGCCAAATGCTGCACCAATCTCTGCACCGCTCGTACCAACGTTGACCTAAAGAAAGAAAAAAAAAAAACTTTCGTCTCAACCAAACCAAAAAAAAGACAAAAAAGACACTCACGTTGACGATCCCAGTGTCCGAACCGGCAGGACCAATCCACTTCCCTACATGTCGCAAGTCGCGCGTCCAAAGACTACTCGACAAACCCTGCGGCACCGCATTATTCCACGCGATCGCCTCGTCGAGCTCCTCAAACTCAGCGACGCACAACACGGGCACGAAGCGTTCCTTGGCCCACAGCGCCGCAGCCGCGACCCCCTTACTACCCGCATCCGCATCCTTGACTTTTGATTTGAATTTAGATTCGGATTCGAGTTGTTTGGGGATCATGGCGATCGTCGGTCGTACAAAGTTACCGCTATCGAGAGGTGACGTTAGGTTCTCGTATCGCCCACTACTATCACCGAGGATCATCTCCGCGCCTGCGTCTTTCAATTCCTTTATTGTGTCGTCGTAAATGTTGAGTGCTGCAAGCGAATGTAGTGGTCCTAGTAGTGTCCGCGCGTCCAGTGGGTCACCGGGTTGTAATGCTGGGGAGGCGTAGAGAGCTTGTAGGCGCGCTAGGAATTCGGGTGCGATGGCGCGGTGGAGGTATAGTCGTCGTGTGGAGGTGCAGCGCTGGCCGGCGGTACCTACGGATCCGAAGAAGACAGCTGGGACGGCGAGGGAGAGGTCTGCGTCGGGCATGATTATCGCCGCTGATTTGGTGATAAATGAGCATTTGGTTAGAAGCGTTGTATAAACATGACCCCGATGAAAGGAATTTCGAATGAATATGATGTACTGTATGCGTGCATGGGGGGACGAACCGTTGTTTCCACCTAGCTCGAGCAGAACTTTGCCAAACCTGGATTGGACGTTCTTGCCTACGATCCTACCGACATTCTCGCTTCCAGTGAAAGAAACTGGTGGTGGGGCCAAGTTCAGTATTTTTTTTTTGTGGCAGCTACTATCAAAGAGTTGTAGATGTCACTCTCACCCATGTCTACTTCTTGGCTCTCCACAATAGCTTCTCCGACGTCTTTGCCGCCCGTGACAAGGCCAGCGACGGCCCCGGGTATATCATTCTTCTCCAAGACGCCCGAAACAATCTTGGTCACCGCGATAGAGCACAACGGAGTGCTGGGTGAAGGCTTCCAAATAGTCGCATTGCCCGCTGCCATCGAGATCGCCAGATTCCTAGCACATTTTCACGCATCCATCCATCCATTAAATATGGGTATTCGTGTAAATACGGAGGCGAAGCGTCCATACCAGCCATATACAGCAACAGGGAAGTTAAACGCGGACAAGACCCCAAGGACGCCTAGAGGATTCGGAACTGGACAAAATGAAAGGAATGAATTTGAGTGAGGGTGGTGGATGATAATATCCGAGGTAACTCGAGAACTTGCCTTCGAGAATGGTATGACCCGGCCGCTCCGAGTTGACCACCCTTCCGTTCATCATTCTCGAAAGGCCAACTGCATAGTCACACTGTGTGCATAAGATGGTGTTTCCACCGTTATTGCCAATCCGAATAAACAATGACATGGGCATGATCGATAAACTGCGGTGCCTGCCCCACTTTTACTACTCACAATGTCGACAAATTCTTGAACCTCGCCTATTCCTTCGGTACGGATCTTACCCATCTCGAGCGATACTAGCGCGCCAAGTTCATCACGCTGCAAACCAAAAAAAAAAAGGCGGGGAAGGAGGTGTGAGTAAAGCGGTATGTTACGACGCATGGATATGCATATGATAAACAACACACCTTGGCAGCTAGAGCCACGCGAATCTGGCGTATTATCTCGCCTCTCTTTGGCGCAGGTATACTTCTGAAATAAACGTACGCTTCTCTCGTCCTCTCCAGTGCGCCATGGAGCTCCGCTGCTGATGCCTGTGGGTGGTTGCGCGGTAATAGCGGGGATTACGTGAAGGCCACCAGCATCGTTCAACTTAAACTTGAATGTGAACAAATATCTGTAACTTACGGATTTGACATGGGCCAGGACCTCACCCGTAGCCGGACAAACACTCTGAAAAACCTCTCCAGACCCCTTCCACTCCCCGTCGTAGACGCCGGGCAGCTCGGTCGGAGTAGTCGGGATGTCCAATGCGTTGAGCACGGCAGAGGCCCTGCTTGAGAGACGACGCGACAGTGGTGCTGTGGAGAACTTTCCGAGTGTCCTTCGGACGAGAAACATGGCTTTCAAGAAAGGAAAGCTTTCACGGTCATTCAGGTGTACGCGAAAGGGTCAGAAGATCCGATCCGACTGTCACGCACGGTCCTCGTGATCACATGCATATGTGTTATTATTATTGTCATATTGTAGTAGATAGAATAATGGAAACAGATGGCGGACGACATGATAAACAGGTGGGTTTTGAATGTCCTAGATGCGTGATGGAGACAATTGCAATGAGTCGGGAAAAGAAAAAGGGTATATGTGACGAATGATTCTACGAGAGTCCGAGAGAGGAAACGGTCAAAATAAACAAGTACCTGACATAGTATACAAGGATTTGAGGTAATATCAGGTAAACAATGCAGTATCAAGGTTCTGCGTAAAGTCTAGAACAACGATCCTTCGATCGTGCGACGTGCTAGGGCGAACACACATGTAATCAGCATCATCTGCCGGCATATGCATCATGGAAACACAACACGCACCTAACGATCCGATGTATATCAAACTTGACGTCAAAGATATGCCCAAGATGGTGATGCTTAAATTGCTGCACCGTGCGCCCAGTCCGAAGGTCCCATACCTTGACAACCTTATCATAGCTTGCGCTGACAAGGCGTCCAGAAGCAGGGTCAAGGGCAAGGGCACGCACAAGCGAGTCGTGTCCAACGAGGGTGCGTATACACTCGCCTGTCATCGCATTCCACACCTTGATTGTACAGTCGCTTGACCCGGACACGATGTAGTTGTCCTGAGACCATTAGTCGAGAGCACGTCAGCGGGGCGAGCAGACTTTGCGAGGGAGAGGAGAGGAGCACCTTGAACTCAATACACGCCAGACCACGGTCATGCCCATCAAAAGTCCGTAAGCATGTGCCGCGTTCGATGTCCCATAGCATCATCTTGGTGTCCCCGCTGGCGCTTACGATGAACCCGTTCTGCAATCCAATGGCGTTGACGGGACCTTCGTGTCCAGTAAGGGTGCGGTGCAAACTGAGAGTTTCACGGTTCCACACGCGGATTTTTGTGTCCTTCGAGCTGTTGGGTCGGTTTGAACAACAACACTGACAGCCGAGGTGATGATGACTCGACTCACCAACTCACGATCCATTTCTCATCAACGCGAAGGTCCAACACACCATCAAGGTGCCCCCTCAACACTGCTCTGACCTCTGCACGCACTTCGCCTCCCTCCCCGATCCAGATGTCCCAAACGCACGCCCTCCGGTCACTACTACCACTGACCATGAAACCCTTTTTACCATCTCCCTTGATGTCCCAATCTTTTTCGAATTTTAAACAAAGAACGCTCGCGTAATGGCCTCTGAATGTGCCCAGACAGCGGCCAGTCTGGATGTCCCATACCTTGATCGTCCGATCACGTGATCCAGAAATGATTCGCTTGCTATCGAATTCGAGGCAATAGACACTGTCGGTATGCCCCGTAAGCTGCTTGGTTTGTGGGGCCGAGCTAGTCCAACGTGCATCCAATGCATAACGTTTTTGATAGAGTTCACGCCAGGGAAGAAATAGCGGTACATTCATAGAAGTGGTGAGCGGATGGTGTGCGTCACTAGGAAGTTCGGGGCTCCACGGTGACGACACATGTCGGAAAGACGGTATGTGGACGAGTGAGTGCGCACGCACGTCGCGAGCGTCGATTGAGAGACCTAGTGAGGAGGATGTACGTTCGCTGTACGTGCTATTTTTGGGGGTGTGACTCCATGGAGTGTCTGGGATGTACGTGAAGCTAGTTGGGCTCTCGGAAAGCACTTCCGATATCGGTGGTGTCCAACCCCGAGCAATGGCACGGTCGAGATTGATGTCCCAACCCTGGCGGCGGAAAAAGAGTTCGCGCCAGACAGCGTTGTCGTTGGCAAGGATCTTCCATGTACGCGAGACGCTCTGACAGGCGATCACGGACGAAAGATCGAGGAAGCACAGGAGATAGACAGCGATCTCGGGCGGGAGGCAGGACAAGAAGTCTGCAGGAACAAAAGCGTACGAGTTTCAGAAATTACGCGAGGAGAGGAAGAATGGAACCGCGGACCGATTAACTTCCGAGGAGATTGTGCGGAATCATACCGTTCCACGTAGCATGCCTCGTCGATGAGCTCTCCCTCCTCCCCATCAAGGGGTTGCAGGTCGGCGTAGCTGATGTTGGAGGGTAACGTATATGGTTTCCGGCGAGCGGTTTGGCGTCTCGCCTTGCGGGTTGGTGAAGAAAGGGCACCCCAGAGGCGAGGGAGGAGAAATTTCATAGATTTGCCGGTCTGAGGAGCTCGATTGCCACCTGCAGCAAGATGATATGAGGAAGAGGAGCCGTGGCCGTGCAGGGCGTTAGTACGCTTGTCCCTGTCCCTGGAAGAGGAGCCCGAGCAACGAGTGGAGCACAGGTAAGGCTGAGATCTGGCGGGATTTGAGGCGTAGAGCGTAGCGTCGCGATCTGGGCTAGGGCTAGGGGGGCTGACGATGGAATAGTCGAGAGAAGGGGATGGAGAGGGCGGTGACGAGGAGAATTGGAGCGAGTCATGCTGAGTGTTGAGACGAGGCGTCATGTGGCCGAGCAGAAAGAACAGGAAATCCAACTTGAAGCGCTCTGCCTTTTCAACTTTTTCAACATGGCTCACGACAACGACCCACGCGACCACACGCTCGAGTCTTCTTTTACTATCCCACAGACATGGAGGACTCAAGATAACCTCGGTTCGTGCCTTTTCTGTCCATCTCCGCCCCTGCACACCCACTCACTCACTCGGGCGACCGACAACTCAGACGGGCTCGCGACTTCGGGCATGTTTCTCGCAGGTGTCATCATGGTCACCCGGAACAGGTTACTACGGATTCAATACCCTATCACCACCCCCTTACTGACAACGGCATGCTGCACAGGATTCTCGCCTGGCCATCTCTCCTTCTCGGCCTCAGCGCCTGGATCAATCAACACCCACTCCGAACTAGGGAGGGCAGTACACCACCAATCGGAAATCTGATGTACCGGTCTCCATCCCTCGTGTCTCACTTGCCGTCCTAAATCGCTTCTTTCTCCTCACAGGTTTGCACTCACTGCCCTTGTCGCGTCCTATCTTCCCTACCTCCTGAGAGGTGGGGCTCCCGCTGCTGCGAAACAGGTTCCGTTGAACCTATAAGTTTCGTGACTGAATCGGCTTGCACGGCAATACTCCTTGATTTCACATAATTTTTTTGAAACCTTTTTTTACGCGCTCCACCCCATACGGGGCGGGAGTAAGCCAAGAGGGATCACGATCGGGAACTAGGCATGCCGACCTGGGCCTAAGGGTTTACGTATCTCGCTCGTGTGTATTGTACCCTGGGTCGCTCAAAAGAACCCTTTGCGCACTATCACATCCAACTAAAATCGATCGCGGCACTGCTGACTGCGAAGTTCAAGTTGTGTTGGTTTCCCTGTGTGCATGGCGATGGTGCTTAAGGAACTTGGAGTGGTTTACATTCGATCTGAACAATCAACTGGCTCATTAATCAGGACAAGACCACTACAGTACTATTTTTCACGGCGTGCCCATAGATAAAGCACAGTAGATTATCGGGGTCACAACCCTACCCTTGCGGTCTACTCTACTCACATCTCACAAGCCTGAGAAAAATGACGGATCGACGTCTACCTGATTTCTTCCCTTTTTCTGTGACCGCCCTTTAAGATCTCCTTTATCTTTCTTCTGCCTCTTCCTCGGCTTTGGCACGTCTGACTCATCTCCAGACTCCTGCTCTTCACCGCTGCCGTCCTCATATGCGGCCTCACTCTTCGCAAGAGAAAGGTCTGGTTGAGCTCCCTCGTCCCCTTCGTCTCCCGAAGTGTCTCCTTCTCCATCACCATCTTCTTCAGCCTTTGCATCACGCTCATCCTCATCCTCCAATACTTCACGTAAATCCGTTAGTCGCAACACTTCGTCATGTCCAACACTCCCGACCCAGCGGCCCTCGCCAGCGTGGTCAATCGCGATGCGCTCGATGGGAAAGTCTCCGTGGTCGGCGATAACCCCGACGAGCCGCGTGGGCAAGAGCTCAATGACACGCAAGAGCCCGTCGGAGGAGCCCGTGAGAATGGTATTGTGGGAAGAGGGGTATGAAGAAGGCAGTGCGCAGAGTGCATCGACGGAGTGTGGATGCCTGTTAGTGGAATGGAAGATACAATCGACCCTTTAGTTAGCTGTGCTGTGGGATAGGAGCTAAATAGAACGGCGCGCGAGCTCACCCGGGCACGCGGTCGACGCAGTCTCCCCAACCCTTATTGCGATTGAAGATCGAAATGATGCCTAGTTGAGTGCCGACGGCAACTTTTGTGCCCCTGCGCTCATAGATAAGATATAAGAGGGGTGGGCGGTGAGGCGTGTTCACCCTTTGAACGGTACAATTGACAGCAGTTCGTCTTCCTGATCTTCCGAGTGTGTAATCGGCTCCGGCTTTTTTGAGCGCACATCCATGACAGATAGGGTGCCATCCCCACTGGACGCATGGTCTCAATTACGGGGCACAAACGACGGAAAAAGGGGTGGGGTGGAGGGAAGTAGAGATATCGACGCACCTCGTCGCGACGAGCTGCTTTTTGTCTTGCAACCACATAAAATCTGAGATGAAATCAAAGTGCTGGGTATACGTGCGAATAGCGTCCTGCTTCCGTGGGTCCCATAGCTTCAAATCCCCATTCCCCCAGGTCGCGTTTTGAATTTTTATCTCTACGGGGGGATAACACGAGATGAGAACGCTCACCTTGATCGTACCGTCGTCGTCGCCGGTCGCAAGGAGGTGTGGCGTAGGATGTACGACACGATTGATAGGTGCACTGCGGGATATGCTGGGTTCATAGACGCACCCACGGCCCATAGCACTCACTCGTGCACGCCCTGGCGTGTCTCCGACACAGTTCCCGTGCTAGTGTCGATGGCACTAGGCAGACATTAATACGTCGCACGAATATATGACGTAGGGACACACTGGAGGGTCCTGTTCTTTCCGACTGCGTGGAGTAATGAGCCATCCGGGCTCAAGGCGAGACCACGACATGAGCGCTTAGAGATGCGCAGGCTGAAAGCCTCGGAATGTGTGCCTTGGTCGTCGTAAGTGAAGGCTTTTACTTTGCCATCGAGTAGACCGGTGTATACTACGTTTGAAGATGGGTGGAAAGCGAGGTCAAAGATCTGAGAGCCGACGGGTATGACGGCCATCAGACAACCAAGAGCGGCCGAGCCGAGATTGCTCGACCCATCACCCCAACGGCCATGTTCAGAGCAGAACATTAATACACACAATGGACCGCACTCTCTTTCTCCTTCTTTCTCTTCTGGCCGTCCTTTTCGTCTTCACCACTGCCGCACTCTCAGACTCCGTCACTCTCCGCCGTGATCTTCGTGCCCGCGAAAACAGCGTCAACGACCTCCACTTCCTCCCCCCGCGCGGACACTCTACAACCGACGACGACCCTCTCGAGATACTCAATGTCGTCCTGGTCGCCTCCGTGGATGGCAAGTTTCACGCCCTAAACCGCACAACCGGTGGTAAACTCTGGTCTATGCCATCTTCGCCTCCGCCACGCGCTTCCCCGTCTTCCTCAGACCATGACCCAGTTCAGCCCGTCCCGTCCATTCTCGGACCCCTTGTATCTACCAAGCACCTCGATGTCGACCCTGACATTGACGATGACCCCTTTTCGCACGAGACGTATATTGTCGAGCCCCAGTCTGGTGATATCTACGTTACCACCTCGAACTCTCCCACCGCACCCCTCCAACGTCTCCCATTTTCCATGTCCCAACTTGTCGACATGTCGCCATTCTCCTTTGGAGAAGCGGATGGCCGCATTTTCGTAGGTCGCAAGAAGACCTCCATACTGCTCATTGAGCTGGAGACGGGCCGCGTAAAGGCCGTCCTCGACTCAGAGTTCCCATGGGATGCTAGGAACGATACCACTGATTCCACTGAGCAGGACGTTATGGACGTTGATTTGGACGAGCTAGAAGGTCTAAAATCATTCCAGCGGCACCCACACGAGGTTCTGATTGGTCGCACTGGTGCGCAAATCCTCTTACTCCCCTCATCCATTTGTAGTGATTGCCAAGTAAAAAAGATTATCATGTCTCAATACTCTCACATCCACCTTCCCGTCCTTCGCGACCCATTCCAGTTCAGCATCTGTCATTCTCCACATATGGTCCAAATAACCAAGATCTGCAGCGGCAGGCCGCGTATCACCGTAGCCTAGATCACCTCTATCTTGAACCTCTCCCTAATGGCGAAGTTATATCCTTCAAGGTACAGGACGATATCGACCCCACAGCATCCGTCCCAGAAAATAAGGCTTTGTGGGGACAGAGGTTTCTTAATCCCATGTAAGCACCTTTCCCGTCTCATTCCAGACTGAGCCCTCAGTATATGTTTTGCTCCGGTATAGCGTGGCAGTGTTCGACGTGGTCAAGTCTTCCCGAAAACCATCGCCATTCGTACTTCTACAGCCCCGCCTTCGTCTGCAGGACATCTTACCCTCCGCTATTCATCAGCGTGATTACTCAGACGACGAGAGCGCCTTTGTTGGGCTCGTCCCCGGAACTGACTCCCTCTTTGCACTCAGCCCAGACCACTTCCCTCTCGTCGCCTTTAGCGAATCTGCGCCCACACAGAGGATCGAGGGCAGCGAAGGTGTGGTAGTCTCAGGCGAGCATGGCACTTTGCAATGCTTTGAGGGCACCACCGACCGGCAATGTCTAACTGGTGTACGGGCTCTTAGAGCTGACAGCCGCTCGCGTCTTGCCCGCTTGCTCGATGGCGTTCCAGGTCCAGCTACGTCTCACTTGCCTTCCACCACCAGCCACCCGGCCCATTCCGAAAACACAAACTCACAAGTATACGCGGAAAGCGAGCCGCTCATCGTTCCCGGTGAGACGGAACCGCCAGTCGTACCTTGGGAGTGGGTAGCTAGCCTTCCAGAATCGTTGACACAAAGCCGGAACTCATGGGCCCACTCGAACTCTGGACTACTTTTGGCGCTGGTGTCCGTCGTTGCGTCGTTGCTGTGGTTCAACAGGAAAGCGCCACCGAATGGGCATGGTGCCACTGCGCGTATAAGTGCGGGATCAGTGCCCGGTAAGCTGGTCCGTAAGACGCCCGCTGATGGGAACGCCGTTTCGATCGCCCGGCTGGAACGTACCGATGGTGCGACAGATACGGCCCCCTTAGAGTCGCAGGCTACCGAAATTAGGCCAAACGTGAAAGCGAGACCCTCCGACATCACTGTTTTCGCTTCCAACCCAACGGTGACGCCTGAACCTCCAAATACGGCTTCGGCAACGGCACCAAATACTCCCATGCCGCCTTTGGCGACAGATGTCGATATCAAGGATTCACCTGTTAAACCAGGGTCTCAGGAAGGGGCGGAGGACATTGGCGAGGTTAAGAAGAAACGTAAGCGACGCCGAAGACGGAAGGGCGATACGAAGGATGCCGCAGCGGACGGTGGTGAGGAGCCCGAGAATGAGGACGGCGAGGGTGGTGAGGATAGGACTGCAGTGCCCCCAGGTACTCCATCATCAGGTGTCCAATCATCGCAGGTGTCGCCGGCTTCGTCATCCCTGATCATTTCAGATACTGTCCTTGGTATGTTTCTATCAATTATGTTCAATAAGCTCTTACTAATCAAAACTAGGTTACGGTTCGCATGGGACGGTCGTCTACGTGGGTTCCTTGCAAGGCCGTGCCGTGGCCGTCAAACGTCTCCTCCAAGACTTTGTTACCCTCGCACACCGCGAAGTCAGCCTTCTCAAGGATGCGGACGACCATCCGAATGTCATTCGGTATTACTACCAAGAGGCGCATGCAATTTTCCTCTACATCGCTCTCGAGTTGTGCCCTGCCTCGCTTGCCGATATCATTGAGCGGCCTGACCAATTCCGAGAAATTGCCGTGTCATTCAATCCCAAGCGTGCTGTACGCCAGATTACGTCTGGCCTCAGGCACCTACATGCACTCAAGATCGTGCATCGTGACATCAAACCGCAAAACATCCTCATCTCGGGTGCAAAAAAGGGCGAGTCTAACGGGCATCGAATGTTGATATCTGACTTTGGGTTGTGTCGGAAACTTGAGGTAGACCAGACGAGCTTCTTGCCGACTACGGGCGGTGCGATGGGCGTAGGGACGTTTGGATGGAGGGCACCCGAGATCCTCCGAGGCGAGGTCAAGCTGGATGAGACGATCGCCGACGACAACTCCCAAAGCTCCCATGACAGCGTCGGGACTGCCACAGGGAGCAATCACTCTGGAACGGGGAGGCCGACGACGCGACTGACAAAATTGGTTGACATATTCGCGCTCGGTTGTCTTTACTATTATTGCCTCACGAATGGTGGACATCCGTTTGGCGACAGGTTCGAGCGCGAGGTCAACATTATACGGGACCAAAAGTCGTTGCAGGGCTTGGAGGGTTTTGGAGAAGAAGGTTTGGAGGCGGTAGGTCTCATTAGTTCTATGCTCGCTCCCGAGGCCGCAGACAGGTTCGTCTAGTGTCCACCCTTCAATTTTTGGTTCGCTTCTCATGAGTGTTAAAACAAAAGACCCGATACGACAACATGTCTCATGCATCCATATTTCTGGGACGCCGGCCGGCGACTGGGATTCTTACAAGACGCTTCAGATCGCTTCGAGATAATGTGTCGTGATCCCCGGGATCCTCACCTCGTCTTGCTAGAGAACGACGCGATTAATGTGGTGGGCCCTGACTGGCCAGCACGTCTAGACAAGATCTTTGTAGAAAATTTGGGCAAGTTCAGGAAGTACGATGGGCGATCGGTACAGGACCTCCTCCGCGCGCTTCGGAACAAGGTGCGTGTGTTGAGGCCCAGCCTAACCGATTGTGTCTGACGCGTCGTCTGTGTCTTGTTTCATTTTACAACAGAAACATCACTACCAGGACCTACCCGAGTATGTCAAGCGCCATGTCGGCTCCATGCCAGAAGGATATCTCACCTACTTTACACGCCGTTACCCCCGCCTGTTCCTCCACGTGCACTCTGTCATCTCTAACTCCCTCCTCCGGCAAGAGTCCATGTTCCGGCCGTACTTTGATCTAAACGATTAGCCTAGACCCTTACTCACTGCACTCACTATTTATTACTTACTGTCTTGCATCCATCTAAAAAGACATGTTCAATTACTAACAGACTACATTTGTATTTTTATTGCAGCCAATTTTTTACTATCTTGGTGGCTGGGTACTTATATATATATCGGTATTCATTGATGGGATTTTGTGGTCCAGACCCGGCTCGTCTACGGATCTTGGGCCCAAGCATTGCATGATTAGTTTGGTGAAGGACGACATGATATGATCGAAGACTACAATACATGATACATGAGGTATACGGGAGGTTCTAGAAAAGCGTCCGCTGATTGCGCTTGTCCCATGGTTGGTGAACCGTGTGTGTAGTACAGCATATAATAGTACCCAAAAATAACATAAAAATTGGAACACATATAACGATAATTATGCGTTTGTACTCTTGATGACGACAAGTGCGACGATGAGAGCGGTCAAAAGTATTAGCGCGCTCAAGACCGCGGCCACTCGACAGCGATAAACCCAGACTTCGGCACTGTACGGCTTCATAAACGTGACCACCTGTCCCGGTCCCGGTCCCGGTCCGAGTGATGCCGCCACCGCTCCTGCTGCGCCGCCGCCGCCAGAGTCTACGCTGGACCCTTGACGCACTGGCAAACATGTAAATTGGATTCCGCCCGCGCAGGGGACCCAATACCACCACTCGCGCGGACCGCCAACGGGATCACTACAAGCCCCTTCAGCACCTCCACTCTTTCTTCCTCGTTCAGCTCCTGCTTGTTTGTCCTGCGCAGTGGCCACAGCGGCAATTACCGCATCGCCCTGCTCTATATCCTTCGCAAACGGATCAAAAGGCAACTGCGGTCCACCAGCAACACTCCTCGCCGTCTCTCTCCCCCAAACACCGACACCGACACCAACACCGCCCGCACCACGCGAACCACCACGACGGAGGCCGCGCGGGCGCTTTCCCGCCGCGGTACCGCGGGTATGATTCGGACGGGGTTTCCATAGCGGAAGAGCAGCGCGGGCCTTGCCGTTATCCTCCCAGCGACCTTCTGCTATGAGCCAGCCTCCAATAAGCCAGCACCAGGGTGCGAGGAAACCAGCCCAGAAGAGGAGGATGGGTAGTGGTGGGAGACGAGATTTGATGGCGCGATGGGCGGCGGAGAAGGAAGGGCGAGAGAGCCTGCTGCTGCCGACTGAGAGTCGGCGCGTCCATCGATGCCAGATGGATCCTTCGGACCCGCTCCCGCTCCCGCCTGATGTTGGTACTCGCCTTCGGGGGCGTGGACGTGCCGGTGGCACGGGGCCAAATGCGCTGTTGCTGTTGCTGCTGAGGTCGCCGGAACCACTCCCGCCACTACCTCCAGTATTGCTGCCTAGCGCGGTGGTACCTTCTGTGGCTCTGTCTGGGTCTGATTTGCTGCCAGGCTGCGTGGTAGCTGTGAAGGTGGTGGAGTTTGAGGGTCCTGCGGGGGCGTGGGCAATCGGCGCCACCATTGCATTCTCTTCGTCTTCTTCATCGTCGGAGTCAGAGCGCGCGGTGACGAAGCTGCCCGTGCGCTCAGAACTGGCATCCTCGTATACTGTTGAGACGAGTTGTTGGCCTGCGCGGTGTGATACTGGAGGGTACGCTGGGCGAATATCGAGTGGTGAGATATTCAATGGTGGAAGGACCGGAGGATGAGTGGGCGTTGCGTTTGTACGAAGGGAGCTCGTTGACGTTGCGGAGATCGACCGCTTCAATGGACGTCGTAAGAAGGCAGAATATGTCGAACCTGTGTGATAGAGAGAGGAACGTGTATCACACTCTACACGAGCATTGTCTACGCTTACCTATTGATACCGGCGTGGTTGGCTCCATGTCCATAGGATGTTCCTGTTTCGGAGTGGGGACGTATGATCGTTCGGAGATAGGAGACAGCTGTTTGACTGGCGCTGCGACAGGGTTGGTGCCCGTGCGAGAAGTGCTCGACTTGTCAAGTTGCAGAGAATGATTGCTAATGGCAGACGATTGTCGACGGAGGGCTGGCGGTGGAGACTTGAGGGCCGAAAGTGAGGCAGAACGGCCGAGATGTACGCTAGGAGGGCGTCTTGGCGTGGATGGGCCTGCTTGGGTCGTAGCCATCGAGTTCTGCAACCAGTTGACATGCGACGGCCGAGCCGGGCGACTGTCTGATGGCGACTCGTTGGCAACTTCCCGTAATGCATTACGAGAGTGCGCGCGACGGTTCAAAGATGGGGTCCGCTCGGTATCTAGGCGTGAAGCAGTGGGGAAGAAGTTGGCCATCGGCTAACCGCACGAGAGTGCTTTGAACCTGGTATGGTTGAGACGGCAAAGAGGAGTGGGTAGGACTATATACTACGGTGTGCGCATGAAGGCGTCCGTTATATACCTCTGTGGGTGGTGGTGCAACTTTACACGCCTTCGCATGCTATGAATACCACGAGGCTTTTGTGATGCAAACCCTCTTCGCAATTAACCGGAAAGGAAAATGGAGACGGAGAAACGGACACGTATGTGTCCATCACGAGGGTAGTTCCATCTTCAAAATAGCCAAACTTCGGGACAAAGCGGTACCATGTCGCAGACTGAAAGGAACATGTCGGTCTGCAGAGTGTAGGGACAGACTACGGATCGATCACTGAACATGCACGTAGGAAAAGTTATTCATTTACCTCATCTCAGTCCAGAGTGTTCTCTGGACGGCATAATTTGAGAGAGAGCCCATGATTAGAGTGATGCGAGTCTCTTGAGTTTTGGGGATGGTTGCAAGGATCGCCACTGAGCGCTGAGCGGGGACCATTGAAAGGTATTCCAATATGAGTTTGTAAGATGTGCCGTAGCCGTGGCGGGGGCTTGCAACTTGGGGGAGGGGAGGTAACTCAAGGCATGGTCTCCGCACTGCATAGAATCCGTGCTATTTCTCGTCACCAACCCGACCACCGATTTCTCACCACTTCAATTGGCCTCCGATTATGGGCGATGGCTTCTGAGTGACCATGACTACGCTACGCCCTGCCGAGTGGTTGGTTGAATCCATGTCTGCGACTGCGACAAATCCGCTTCAATCGTCCACCTCCTCCAAAACACATAGCAATGCACATTCCCAACCTTGAACTGCGCATTCTCACCAGCCGTGTCTTATATCCTCGGCCACCAGCAAATATCACAAGCGACACACTTGCGCATTCAACAGTAACGATGGACCCTCCCAACCTTACTTCCCCTCCGATTTCACCTGCCTCCTTAGTGGCCATCAGAACAATCACTCTGGAACGAGGAGGCCGACAAGCCGACTGACAAAATTGGTTGACATATTCGCGCTCGGTTGTCTTTACTATTATTGCCTCACGAATGGTGGACATCCGTTTGGCGACAGGTTCGAGCGCGAGGCCAACATTATACGGGACCAAAAGTCGTTGCAGGGCTTGGAGGGCTTTGGAGAAGAAGGTTTGGAGGCGGTAGGTCTCATCAGTTCCATGCTCACTCCCGAGGCTGCAGACAGGTTCGTTTAGTGTCCACCCTTCAGTTTTTGGTTCGCTTCTCATGGATGTTTAAACAAAAGACCCGATACGATAACACGTCTCATGCATCCCTATTTCTGGGACGCCGGCCGGCGACTGGGATTCTTACAGTACAAGATGCTTCAGATCGCTCCGAGATAATGTGTCGTGATCCCCGGGATCCTCACCTCGTCTTGCTAGAGAACGACGCGATTAACGTGGTGGGCCCTGACGGGTCAGCACGACTAGACAAGATTTTTGTAGAAAATTTAGGCAAGTTCAGGAAGTACGATGGGCGATCGGTACATTGGCGTACGCTTTGGATTGTCGACGGATTATATCGATTATATCCTGCACACCCTATGGCAATGCCCTGAGGCCTAAGCGCTGGCATAGTACTGGGGGTTCTCGCCGGAAAATTTAAAAGCATCCGCGATTGCCCTTGTGTGTGTAGTACTACGATAGAATATTCATTCTCTGTCACGGTCTCCTATCTGTGACCGCGGTTCGAACACAATCCATGTCTGCGACTGCGGCATCCACCTCCCACAGCAATGCACATTCCCAACAACTTCCCCACCTTGAGCTGAGCATTCTCACCAGCCGTGTTGGTTTATACCCTCAACCACCAGCAAATATCACAAGTGACACACTTGCGCAGGAGGCAATGATGATAAACCCTCCCAACCCTACTACCTCCCCCTCTGATTTCACCTGCCTCCTTAGTGGCCCTCTTGAAGACTTCCTCCTTTATAGTGGTCAAGAGTCCAAGTGGTTAATTGACATTGCCAGTGATGTCTGTGATCCTTCTTTGAAGCGTGGCTCGCTCCAAGTGTGGGATGTGGCTGAAGAGATGTGGAGGAATGTCAATCATGCTGACCCTCTGACCGCATCAATCTATCTCTATGACATTCAGGTCATGGTTTCCCTGTCAAAGATTAGCGAACGTGTAGGCAAATCTAAAACCAGTTCTGGTGGCAATGCTTCCACAATGGCATCCCATGTCAAGCAGCGAGATGGACAATGCTGGGTATCAGGGATGCCCCCCCCACTTGTGAACAGTCATGTGTGCCCCAAGCGAATGGGGGACCACCTCTTGCGCATTGTTTACAGCACCTTTGTATCAACTCCTCCCCCCACTCTATCTATCTATGACGAAATATGTGGCATCAGCCTCAGTCCAACACTCAAGATCTGGTTTGACACATATGAACTTGGTCTGCAGTTTGTGGCCCCGGTGCGAAGCTCATCTTTTCTCATCTTCTACATTTAACCATTGGTTCATGAACTAAGAATGAGTATGAATGCCATTCCTTTCTTCCACCTGACTGGCCACATAACTGGCCACGCACAATATTTGGATCCATCCAAGACCCCCCCACATTCCCATTCATGGCCTCTCTACCCCCTCTACATGGGTTCAGGGTCAGTCCCCCTCAACGTCAACATGCCCACAATCCCCCACCTGGCCTAATTCGATGGCACTATTTACAGTGTGTTATCAAAAAATTTGCTCATTCTGACTACAGAAGACTGCAAAACATTTATTATTACGAGTTGCCCCTTAGAATGGAAGGGGACTCTGACGATGAAGACACCGACAGCGATTTTGAGTGGCCATCGGCTGCTTTGGACCGTGGGCGAGCCATGCAGGCAGCAGTCGAGCACCACGAAGAGCGCCAAAGATTCGTTGAAGATTGGGTCACTTCAGTGTAGTAGTAGTCTTTGTCTGTAACTCCGAAGTTAATCCTTTATTTTTTTGCCTTAATGGTGTGCTCCCAAAGGCCCCCGCTGGTCCATGATGCACCAGGTGTTATATGACACATTCAGCGCGAGTGGTAGGCCAACGGCGCTTTGCGCAGCGGCCAAATGAATCGAGAACGATTGGGATAATTCTTACTAGATTTCAGACTCGCGCTGCTTGCTAAATTACAAGCTCAACCCGAGAATAAAATAGGCCCCAGCACCCAGAGGGTACCGTGATATTCTGCATACAAAATTTGATGCAAGCAACACAGGTGGTAAAAGAAGGCGAGGGTATAGAATAATAATCAAAGCAGAAGCGTAAAAGCAAATAGGACTACTACTAGTAGATCAGACACAGCATAGAACAGGATCCCTCAAGGCTCGGGACTAGACTCAACAGACTCTCTCGTGTTACCAACTTCATCGCTCCCGGCTCCTGGGGTAGTATCCAATGTCTCTTTCTCCTCGTCCTGGGAAGATGGTACCTTGCTGTCCGTCGACGTCGGTGCATCCACTTCAGGCGGGTCATTTGACGGGGCTTCAACTATTTCCTCTGATTGACCACCTGGGACCTTATCATCGGTCACGGTGGCGCCTTGAGACAGATCATCGTCATTCTGCGTTGGTGTTGCGTGGGTCGGGTCAAGGGGAGCCGCAACGCTAGATTCGCCATCTATCGCCTTCGATGCCTCCTCACTCACGCCCTTCCCATCGTCCGTACGACTTTCCTCCTTTTTATCCTCCAGCTCGACCTCTTTAACCCCTCGTGTGACTTGCTTCACACCAGGGTCCACCTCGCTACCCTTGACCTCCTTGACCCCCAGCTCGCCCAACTCACTGGAAGACGTATCCTGGCGATCGAGCTGACCACGTCGCTTCCGCGAGGACCCCATTTCTTGCTCATCTGCATCCTCATCGTTAATTCTCCGCTTGCGGCCGATCGAAGGCGCATTAGACGTGGCTATCGTGCTCTTCATCAGATGGTCGTATTGATCGAGAAGGAAAGGTCGAAACACACCATCATCGCTCCAAGGACGATCCGGGCGGGGGTATATGGAAGAAGAGATCCGGCGGAGAACCTTGAACATAGTGATACCAAGGGAACGAGGAACAAGGAACGGGAGAGGGGATGATAAGAGAGGCGGATGGGGGTGGGGTATCCGTCTTCAGTGAACGACGCGTGGTATCAGGCAGTTTTAACGCGTTCCACGCGATTCACACTCCGACTGACACAACCAGTATCAATCGTGGATTTCGCTCTGTGTTTTTGATCTTCGAACCACTTGTTGAATAGAGCTGTGGACGCGTTGTGGACGCGTTGCGCGTAGAAGTTGGAACAGAGACACCCGCTGTAACTCCCCACCCCAGCCGGGCGGGTAAGCAGCGCAGTTTAGATAATTATGTAATCGTGTCTTTTTATCTTATCGATCTCAACTAGATTTTGACTCACCTCGCGCGCCCACAAGTGTTGCCTGACTACACTATTCTCACGTCTACAACTATCCATCAAATACCAGGAAATGACACTAGACGTGACCAGCTTTATTGACAACAAAGGGGGAAACTCGGAGGTGATCCGCGAGTCGCAACGCAAGCGCGGTCACTCGGTCGAGGTCGTGGACGAGGTCATCCAGATGTACCAGGACTGGGTAAAGAGTACGTCGTCAAAGCCCAAATACTCAAGAAAATTCACAAAATAGTTTTTTCTTTCCTCTCACAGTCGACTTCGATGCTAATGGCTTGAGTAAACAGTCAAACGCGCTACAGAAACAGATCGGACTTAAGAAGAAGGCACGCGTGCTTGTTTACAATTACAGCGATAATTTGATTGACCTGTCATAGGCAAAGGAGAACGCGGATGACCTCCTTGCAGAGAAGAGGGCCATTGACGCACAGGTGGACGCAAAGCGGAAAGAGGCACGCGATGCCGAACTCGCTATGCGTCAAAAAGCAAGCACGATTGGCAATATCGTGAACAAGAGCGTTCCCGTGAGCCAAACAGAAGTATGCCAAGTCATTCCCGCGCAATCTCTCGCATGTTGACACGGCTTTCTATCTAGGATGACAACGCTACGCTCCGGACATGGCATCCAGACGGGCCTAACGGCCAGGTGGAAAAGAAGACGAATATTCTGGCACACCATGAGGTCCTGCTTAGACTAGATGCAATGGACCTTGAACGAGGTGCGCATCGCGTCATCTGTTTATACCTTGAGATCTTCCCTGACAGTGTTTTACAGGTGCCAAGATCGCTGGCCATCGTGGATACTTCCTCACGAACGATGGCATCGACCTCAATCAAGCTCTCATCTCGTACGGGCTCGACTTACTGCGCAAACGGGGATACAAAAAAATCCAACCTCCATTCCTGATGAACAAGGACGTCATGGCGAAGACGGCGCAACTCGATCAGTTTGACGAAGAGCTCTACAAGGTGCATCATACTCTGAATGTTCCAGCGCTTCTCGATAACATCTTCGCGCATACAGGTCATAGCGAGCGAAGACGAAAAATACCTAATTGCCACCTCTGAGCAACCCATCTCGGCATTCCATTCGGATGAGTGGTTCGAGAACCCAGAGAAACAGCTTCCTATCAAGTATGCGGGCTATTCGACATGTTTCCGCAAGGAGGCGGGCTCGGCGGGTCGTGACATGTGGGGCATTTTCCGCGTGCATCAATTTGAGAAGATCGAACAGTTTTGCATCACCGAGCCGGAAAAGTCGTGGGAGATATTCGATTCAATGATTGCCACCTCGGAGGAATTCTACCAGAGCCTCGGGATCCCATACCGTGTAGTGGCAATCGTATCGGGCGCGTTGAACCTCGCGGCGTCGCAGAAATATGACCTCGAAGCGTGGTTCCCCTTCCAAGGGGCATACAAGGAACTCGTGTCGTGCTCAAATTGCACAGACTATCGTGCGTAGTCACATGAGTGTCTGAGTTCGAGTGCCTGTGCTAATCTGCATCTACAGAGAGCCGAAGACTGGAGATCCGCTGTGGGCTGAAGACTAAAGATCAAAGCAGAAAGGTTTATGTCCACATGCTCAATGGGACGCTTTGTGCTACCGAGCGTGCACTGTGTTGTCTAGTCGAGAACTACCAAACTCCTGAAGTGCGTTGCGTCCGGATGAGTTGGAGAAGGAGGCGTTCTGACGTTGCTTGTAGGGCCTACGAATCCCAGAACCACTCCGACCATATATGCAAGGCCGCGACTTCCTTCCTTGGGTGAAAGAGCTACCGAAAAATTTGCAACGAAAACAGGTTTAAGATCGTGGCTTGTGCTGGTCGTTCAGAGTACAGGTGCCTACTTAGAAGTCCACTTATTGATGTACAGTACCCCCAGTTGTATCGCAGCCCTCAGGTAAGACTAGGAAATATTTGAGATTCCGCTCGGTTGCGAGATGTCGTGATGGAATGAGTGACTCGAGCCTTGACTCGGGCGTCACTCTACCGCGGAAAGAGATCAGCTCTCTGCTGCGGAGCTCCCGGAAGATATCATACTGAGTGAAGGGAGGAACTCTCCCCGTTCAGTACGATTGTCGTCTCCGAGCGACTCAAGCTTAAAAAGCTAGTGTCACAAACGAGTCCCTCGTACAGAACAAGGAGAAATCCTCATTCAACTAGCAGAATCTTTCCGCAGAAAAAAAACAAACCAAGCAGGATAATATGAGATAACGTGTTACGCAGTCATGGGACCGGCCGAGGTCGATTTATAAACTCAGCGATGGAGCTTATGTACACAGTGAGATTTTGCGGTGTCGCTGCAGCTGTTGTACAAGTTACAAGTTACTCCGATGAAGTATTTTTCTACTCGAGGCGGGGATGATCTCCTCTCCTTTGAAGAGGTCAATTGATTTCCTTCCGATCCCGCGATTCCCGTGTTCTGAAAGATATTTCCTATATTCCCTCTTGCTCTTGCGGCCCGCGCCGGTTACGTCTGTATCTGTAGGCCGTCCTCAGCGGTCTCGCACCCAATGGAGGCTTGTACATCCCGGAACGCATACCGACGTTACCCCCGAGGTGGCAAGAAGACTGGTCCACCTACTCCTTCGTCGATCTTTCCGTCGCCCTGCTCTCCCTCTACATCTCACCGGACGAACTCTCGCGCGAAGAGTTACACGCGCTCGTGAGCCGATCCTACACTACCACATTCCGACATTCCGACATCACACCCTTGACGAAATTGAGCGATAACGAGTTCATCCTCGAGCTTTTCCATGGCCCCACTTTCTCATTCAAGGACGTGGCGTTGCAGCTCCTTGGCAATCTATTCGAATTTTTCCTCGCGAGGAGAAATGCCCGTAAATCGGCTGGAGAACGACCGGAATCCTTGACGGTGGTGGGTGCTACCAGTGGTGACACGGGAAGGTGCGCGCATTTTTGCTTCCCCCCCCCTCCCAAGTTTTATGTATATATTTATATATATTTCTTCGACAATTCTACGGGATAAAACAGCGCTGCTATCTATGGCTTGAGGGGGAAAAAGAACATATCCATATTCATCTTGCACCCCAAGGGTCGTGTTTCACCTGTGCAAGAAGCGCAGATGACGACCGTCACAGACTCCAACGTGTGCAATATCGCCGTAAAGGGTACTTTTGATGCGTGCCAAGTAAGTTCTACGTGCGACTTTATGGGAGGGACAATCCAATCTTGACGTTTTTCTCTTTAGGACATTGTGAAGGCGCTGTTCGCGGACCGGCCCTTCAACGAGAAATACCATCTCGGCGCAGTAAACTCGATCAACTGGGCCCGTATTCTCGCCCAAACCGTCTACTACTTCCTCGCCTACTTCCAAGTCCGCAAGCAAATTCCTCATCCCGAAAACTCCCAGATCCAATTCGTAGTTCCGACAGGCAACTTTGGCGATGTACTCGCTGGCTATTACGCGAAACGTATGGGACTTCCCATGGGCAACAACAAGTTGGTCGTCGCGACAAACTCGAACGATATACTTGCTCGATTCTGGCGTAATGGACGTTATGAACAGGTTGACCCGACTCTAACTCCTGATGGTGGTGATGCAAAGCCAGCGGATGATGGTGGCGTGCAGGCGACGTTGAGCCCGGCGATGGACATCCTTGTATCGAGCAACTTTGAGCGCCTCCTTTGGTATCTCGCGTATGAATCATCCAATGTAGCTCCCGATACCGCCAGGCGGGCCTTTGCTGGAGCCACGATCGACGGTTGGATGAAAAGTGTGAAAGCCAACGGGCGTGTTGAAGTCCCTGTCGAGGTGCTCGAATTGGCCAGGCGGGACTTCTTGGCTGAGCGCGTATCAGATGATCAGGTATGTGCCCTGCGTGCGTAGTAGTAACCGGGTGACAAGATTCAATAATCCCTCTCCTTTTCAGACGCTTCAAACGATAAAGCGGTATTTCATTGGAAGCCCTTCGTACATAGCAGATCCGCATACCGCGGTGGCCCTCACTGTTGCGCGGAGAGTGTCTACCCAAAAGTGAGGTTTTACCAAGAACATAGAAAGTCGTTTTATTTACAGAATTCTACTTTATAAGCCCGCAGTCCGTTGTACAAGTCGTGCTGTCCACCGCGCACCCGGCCAAGTTCTCTGAGGCAGTCACCAAGGCACTCTCAACGTCGCAGGGCTTTGACTTTGAGCGGGATGTGCTCCCTCAAGAGTTCCGAGGGTTGTTGGAAAAAGAGAGAAGAGTGGTGAATGTAGACGAACCAAACAAGGAGCTGGTCAAAAAGGTGATCGAAAGCAAGGTTGGGTCGGCAGGTAACGGAGTTTAGGAGCATCTGAAGCGGGATTGTCAACACAATCCTTGGAGTAATTCTGTATAACAATAAACGCACGATTTTTTCAGGTCAAAAAGGCTGGATCTACGTCATCAGGCAGCACCGATACTGCTTGGCTACATCACGCCATTCTTTAGCTACGGCTGCTGGGTCTGGTCCGTATAGGGTCACCCGTCGACCCGCCCTCATGTGACGCTCCACTCCCATGACATAGAGGGCATCATCAAACCGTTCTAGTGTCTCTCGGGCGGTCTGTGCTTCCATGGGAACAGTCTCCTTGAGGAATCGAATTACGGAGTCGAGGCTCTCACGCTCGTTCCCCCCCTGGGGTTCTGCATCAAAGAGTCGATCACTTCTGTCCTTGTAAGGGAGGATTATATGTTCTAAGAACGCACCTGAATCCGCTGCGCAAAGTATGGTAGCCGCTTTTCCGAGAGCAGAGACAGCAAACGCAAGCATTTGTAAACTGGGTTCAGGGGAACAAAGGAGGACGGCAGAGATGGGAGGGCCAAATGTAGCAAAGATCCTAGCGATCGCTTTGAGCACAGATTTCAACCAACCCAAGATCCGCTTTACCAGCGATCGTTGCTTTTTCACCGTGACCTGTACCTCCTCCAGAACGGACACAAACGAGTTAAGGTCATGCTTCATCTTTGTGACATTTATCGAAAGCGAACGAGAGGCCTCGCTAATATCGTTAGCGAGCCTCTTCGTTTCGGAGTCGTGGAATTTCAAATTGTAGTGAGACTTGGACACGTCATCAATACGCTGGGCCATCAGAGACGCGAACCGGACGTGGCATTGGAGGATCGCGTTGGTCGCGTTCGAGCACAACCCAGCGTGTTCCTTCAGGGGTCCAAGATAGAGTCTCAGCTGTCGCTCCCGTTTGTCCGGCTTCTTGGAGTTGCTCATGACTCTGTAGATCCGTTATTGTGATTAGATGGGACACGAGGCTGGGAAAAGCGATTCGTTACGCACTTGTCCAACTCAGTCATCCAGTCATCGAAAAGCTTTTCACAGAATCGAATGTCATTTACGGCGCTGAGAGTGTTTTGGACATATTTAGCCTCCGGTCGCAGGTCCTTAACTGCGACACTCAAGCGGGGCCGCACCCAGTTGAGGACGCGGGTCCAGATTGACGGCCAGGGTGTATATCTTCCTCGGTGTTCTTTGAGATACGCCAAGTCTAAACCTGAAGCAAATCGCTTACGGGGGTGGGCTATCCAACATCCTAGGTGGGGAGGAAAGGGGAGGAAGTGAGTGGGAAAAGGTACAGCAAGGAATCAGGAAGCAGTATTGTGTCGGCCATGGCTTTTGTAGAGCGTCAATGGCTTTAGAGCGTCAATGGCTGTAGAGCGTCAATGGCTGTACAACGTCAAACCTTCTTCGAAATGATGCCGCGGTTGGGTCAATGGCTGTACAACGTGACTAGTTGGTGACACTTTTCATCCAACCGTCGATGGTGGCTCCAGCAGAGGCCCGCCTAGCGGTATCGGGAGCTGCATTGGATGATTCATCAGTCAGCGGCGAGATACCAATTGAAAGGAGGCGCTCAAAGTTGCTCGATAACTTACAAGGATGTCCATGGGGCTCAACGTCGCCTCCGGCTAGTGCACGCCACCATCATCCACTGGCTTCCCATTCCCATCACCCAAGCCACCACCATCAGGACTCGGAGTCGAGTCAACCTATTCATAACGTCCACTACGCCAGAATCGTGCGAGTATATCGTTCGAGTTTGTCGCGACGACCAGCTTGTTGTTTGCCCATGGGAAGTCCCATGCGCCGCGGCTTCGCGTAGTAATAGCCAGCGAGTACATCGCCAAAGGTACTCCTGGTGTCGCCCCTGCGACCACAGCAAATACGGTGACGGTCGTGGGCCGGCCCTCCGCTCTCTTTAGAAATTACAGTCTTGTGCCACTGATGATACACGTTGTTCGGATCGTCTATATAGCCAGACCTACAGTATGAAGGAGTTTTGCGCATCCAGATTCGATGCATCGTCCAATACTAGCAAAGCTCGCCCGTGTCGCCTGAGGTACAGACAGCGTTCTGACTCCTGAGGGACACAAATGGCTTTCGTATAGATTTTTTATGGATCTAGTTCTTTCAGAACCGTCAGTTGTTCAATCCCACGCCCGTTGTGACTTTGCCCTTGCTGTCAGGCAGCCTTGCCTCGTTATTGTAATCTGACCCTCTGCAGAGTTCTCATCACCCACCTGGACTTCAAGAATCAACTGACAAGCGCTAAATGCCATGATGGCATGCCTGGGCGCATCAATTGGGAAATGAACGTAGTAGTAAGGTTATGTATGTGCGCTTGGAAAAAGCTTTGTCTGTCATACTAGAACATGACATATGACTCACGTTCGTTGTAATGTGCCTTCAAGGCTTTCCATGTCGTGGGCTTAGTTACCGAGTTCATGTCCCTGGAGAGAACAGCGCGGCCGGCAATCCGACATAGCCAACGCTCCAATGGCCGCGTCTAATGCACTCCAGCACGACATAGACGAGCCTATGCGCGCCGCTACTGTCTGCTGTGCACAGCAACGATAGCATATACCAAGATTTCATAGACCTTTTAGTAAATATCAGTTGTTCATAGACGCATCGAAACTGACTGCCCTACCCAGACATTGGCCGCCCATGAGGTCCAGCTCCCGTCGAAGTTCACAGAAGGCACGCTACCTCGTTCCCCACGATGAACTTACGGTGATACCGTGTGCGCATTTATCGCGCGAATCCGTGGTCAAATCGATGCGAGTCTGGCCCCGGATTGGCAAACAGGGCATCAGTACTCCTACGACATAAGGAGAACAACGGGTTTGCACCCGTGAAGAAGACCCACTGTAGCACAGCTAACAGGCAAGTAACCCACCTTGTAGTGTGGTTGTAGGCTCAAGTGATATTGTGAGTGAGAGATGATACTGTACGTGTCCTACGCGGGGTATTTACAGTCACGGTATACCTGGGAGGCAACATACCGGCAACATACCGTACATAAACCCATAAGGGGTGAGTAGAGGCATCCACAATATCACCCTGTATCACCTGTATCACATCTCGGAGCGCATACCGACGTTACCCACAAGGTGGCTAGAATTCTGGACTACCTACTCCTTCGTCAATCTTTCCGTCGCCTTGCTCTCCCTCTACATCTCATCGGACGAGCTCTCCCACGAAGAGTTATGCGCGCTCGTGAGCCGATCGTACACTACCACATTCCGACATTCCGACATCCCGGGGCCCTTGACGAAACTGAGCGATAACGAGTTCATCCTCATTCAAGGACGTGGCGTTGCAGCTCCTAGGCAATCTATTCGAGTTTTTCCTCGCGAGGAGAAATGCCCGTAAATCGGCTGGAGAACGATCGGAATTCTTGACGGTGGTGGATGCTACCAACGGTGACACGGGAAGGTGCGCGCATTTTGCTCCAAAGTTATGTACCCCAAGCCCAAGGGTCGCATTTCATCTGTGCAAGAAGCGCAGATGACGATCGTCACAGGCTCCAACATATGCAATATCGCCGTAAAGGGTACCTTTGATGCGTGCCAGGTAAGTTCTGCGCCCGAGTTATAGGAGGACAATCCAGTCTTCATTTTTTATTATCTCTCTAGGACATTGTGAAGGCGCTGTTCGCGGACCGGCCCTTCAACGAGAAATACCATCTCGGCGCAGTAAACTCGATCAACTGGGCCCGTATTCTCGCCCAAACCGTCTACTACTTCCTCGCCTACTTCCAAGTCCGCAAGCAAATCCCACATCCCGAAAACTCCCAGATCCAATTCGTAGTTCCGACAGGCAACTTTGGCGATGTAGTACTCGCTGGCTATTACGCGAAACGTATGGGACTTCCCATGGACAACAACAAATTGGTCGTCGCGACAAACTCGAACGATATACTTGCTCGATTCTGGCGTAATGGACGTTATGAACAGGTTGACTCGACCCCGACTCCTGATGGTGGTGATGCGAAGCCAGCGGATGATGGTGGCGTGCAGGCAACGTTGAGCCCGGCGATGGACATTCTTGTATCGAGCAACTTTGAGCGCCTCCTTTGGTATCTCGCGTATGAAACATCCAATGCAGCTCCCGATACCGCCAGGCGGGCCTTTGCTGGAGCCACGATCGACGGTTGGATGAAAAGTGTGAAAGCCAACGGGCGTGTTGAAGTCCCTGTCGAGGTGCTCGAACTGGCCAGGCGGGACTTCTTGGCTGAGCGCGTATCAGATGATCAGGTATGTGCCCTGCGTGCGTAGTAGTAACCGGGTGACAAGATTCAATAATCCCTCCCCCTTTCTCAGATGCTTCAAACGATAAGACAGTATTTCATTGGAAGCCCTTCATACATAGCAGATCCGCATACCACAGTGGCCCTCACTGTTGCGCGGAGAGTGTCTACCCAAAAGTGAGGCTTTACCAAGAACGTGGAAAGTAGTTTTATTGACAGAATTCTACTTTATAAGCCCGCAGTCCGTTGTACAAGTCATGCTGTCCACCGCACACCCAGCCAAGTTCTCTGAGGTAGTCACCAAGGCACTCTCAACGTCACAGGGCTTTGACTTTGAGCGGGATGTGCTCCCTCAAGAGTTCCGAGGGTTGTTGGAAAAAGAGAAAAGAGTGGTGAATGTAGACGAACCAAACAAGGAGCTGGTCAAAAAGGTGATCGAAAGCAAGGTTGGGTCGGCAGGTTAACGGAGTTTAGGAGCATCTGAAGTGGGATCGTCAGCAAAATCCTTGGAGTAATTTTGTATAACAATAAGCGCACGATTTTTTCCGGTCAAGGGCTGGCCCGGAATCTTCATTATCAGGCAGCACCGATTGGTACTGCTTGGCTACATTACGCCATTTCTCAGCTACGGCTGTTGGGTTTGGACCGAATAGGGTCACTCGTCGACCCGCCCTCATTTTAGATTCCAGTCCCATGATATCGAGGGCCTCATCAAACCGTTCTAGATTCTTTTGGGCTATCTGTGCTTCCCTGGGAACAATCTTTTTGAGGAATAGAATTACGGAGTCGAGGCTCTCAGACTCTTTCCCCTCCTGGGATTCTGCATGAAAGAGTCGATCACTTCTATCCTTGCAAGGGGAGGATTACTTGTTCTGAGAACGCACCTGAATCCGCCGTGCAAAATTCTCCAGCCGCTTTCCCGAGAGCAGAGACAGCAGGCGCCAACTTTTGTACCTTGGGTTCAGCGGAATGAGGGAGGAGGGCAGAGATGGGAGGGCAGACTGTAGCAAGGATCCTAGCGATCGCTTTGAACAGATATTTCAACCATCCCAGGATCTGCTCCGCCAGCGACGGTTCTTTTTTCACCGTGACCTGTATCTCCTCTAGGACGGACACGAACGAGTTGAGGTTTTCCTTCATTTTTGCGACATAAGTCGAAAGCGAATCAGCGGCCTCGCTAATATCCTTGGCGAGCCTCGTCGTTTCTGAGTCGTCGTATTTCAAGTTGTACTGAGACACGGACGCGTCATCAATCCGCTGGGCCATCAGAGACGCGAACCGGACGTGGCATTGGAGGATCGCGTTGGTCTCGTTAGAGCACCGCCCGGCGTTTTCCTTCAGGAGCCCAGTATAGAATCTCAGCAGTCGCTCCCGTTCGTCTGGCTTCTTGGAGTTGCTCATGACTCTGTAAACCCGTTATTGTCATTGGATGGGACACGAGGCTGATAAAAGCGATTCGCTACGCACTTGTCCAACTCAGTCATCCAGGTATCGAAAATCTTTTCACAGAATCGAAAGTCATTTACGGCGTCGAGAGTGATTTGGACATATTTAGCCCTCGGTCGCAGGTCCTCAACTGCGACTGTGACACCCAGTTGCAGGTCCTGAAGTGTGGTGACTGCGACACCCGGTAGCAGGTCCTCAACTGTGTCTGCGACACCCAAGCGGTGCACCCAGTCGAGGACGCGAGTCCAAATTGACGGCAAGGGTCCATATCTTCCGCGGTGTTCTTTGAGACACGCCAAGTCTAAACCTGAAGGAAATCGCTTACGAGGGTGGGCTATACGGGGGTGGACTAATCGACATCCTAGGTGGGGAGGAAAGGGGGGAAAGTAAGCGGGAAAGGGTACAGGGCTGAAAGGTTGAGGTTATTATATGGGAATAGATTGCGCCTAGCCAAAAAGGGATAACACGTACGAGGTTTGAGCGTGTGTGTAGACATGTCCAATGTGCGCATACGTGACGTCGGAACCACTTAGACAGAACACAGAATCCCCGTCCAGAAATCGGTAGGGTCACAGGACCCATACCCATATAGCGATGTCGATGGACGGCATTGAAAGATTCGCTTCCGCTGCCGCGGCTACGGAACTTTGGGTTCTTAAATCCCGAAGATGCCAGAAGTACCAAGACGGCCGTGAGTGCTAAATTACGCGGGTTGTGTGCGGAACAGAAAGATTCTAAAAGAATACGACAAATACAGTACTCCAACCTTGCTTTCTTTCAGCCTTGTGCGAACCAGTGTGAAGTGCAAGTTGCAGTCAGTCGCCACAAGACGCCCATACAGTAAGGTTGGTGTGGCGTGGACCCGAATATACAAGTTATCAGAGATGGTTCTCATCGAGAACTGTAAAAGTTACGCAAGAAAGGATTCATGCAGTAGAAGCGCCGATAGGAAATTCTGCACCGAAGTCCGACCCAAGATTCAGGACGCTGTCCGCGGACCAAGAACTGCCCTGTCAGCCGGCAAACGGCGAGTAAAAGAGTTCGATGCAGTACTCCGTACCAACTCAGGTCTTCGATCCGTGTTTTGCTGCAGCACAAGCCGTGGCAAACACTTTTTTTTTCCACCTTAACCCCACTTAACACCGACAATTGTCAGGTCAGACCCGGATGTCCCCGGAAGACGTTGATCTATGATAGAAGAATCCCATGCCATGCCGGGAGTCGAGGTGAAGGGTGACCGGTGACCTGCTCGGTAATCGGCACACCCGTTTGATGATAGCAGGCCGCATGTGCTCTGCTTCTTCCAGGACTTCATCGTAGACGACGGCGCCGCACCTTCGTTTTCTCCAAACGATAAAGGTCAGCTTTCGATACCAGGAAAGGGACTGATCTGCACTTGCTGTTGATTCACGATGGGGCAGATTTTGGCCGATGCGCAAAGGGCTACATACAGCTCCCTGATTGGCGCGACGTAAAGATTAAGGGGAGAGGACGATGGCAGGGGGAATATTCAGGAGTGGTACCGCAATGACAGATGGTCACTGTCACGGTTGCGATTCGTGAACAGCACCCCAGCCAGTTGCCTCCTTTCGCGTCTTGTGTCGTAGATCCAAAACTACCTGGCTATGGTAATACTCCTACGACACGGAACATGGGCCATGCAAGTCACATCTAAGCTACGTCAAGGCGAGACGAATGTCGAAAGGTCAACTGATTATTGTAGATCATTGCCCGATCAGATAGCACTTTACCATAACAACGTGCGCTAACACAAGAATACACCTCAGATTTTGCACTTTTTCGACGGAACTGTAACCTTGAGAGTAATCAAATATATCGAGCTTCAAGCGGTCGTTGAATTCTGGCCAAGGATATCGTGGGATGTTCTGGACATCACCATAGCTAATCATGGTAGCGAGAGGGCGTGGGCGGGCCAGGGGGTGTGAACGAAAGTCATGGCTATCGAGTTTTTGCAAACTGGTGGCTGGCAGCTGGGAACAGCCGTGTCGTCGAGAGTTCGGTTCAAGCTAACCATAAAAGTCGATTATGGTTATAACGTTACGTGCAGATATTTCAGAAGAGAAGTTGTCGGGTACTGTACTGTAGTAGAGTACTGTACAGTACATACGGCGTCCCGCGGAGTCAGGACTTCGAGTTCAAGAGCGTTCAATGATTAATGATTGCTCGCCACTCAACCAGGAACCGTGGTGCACCCGATATCATCAGAAGTTGACGCATTGACGCCCGATGAGGCGCCGCAGGGCGTCTGTGTTGGTCTTCACGGGTGCAAACCCGTTGTTCACCTTATGTCGTAAGAGTACTGATACCCTGTTTGCCAATCCGAGGCCATACTCGCATCGATTCGACCGCGGATTCGCGCGATAAATGCGCATATGGTACCGTAAGTTCATCGTGGGGAACGAGGTACCGTGCCTTCTGTGAACTTCGATGGGAGTTGGACCTCATGGGCGGCCAATGCCTGGGCCCTGGGTAGGGCAGTCGGTTTCGATGCCTCTATGGACAAATGATATTTACTAAAAGGTCTATGAAATCTTGGTATATGCTATCGTTGCTGTGCACAGCGGACAGTAGCGGCGCGCATAGGCTCGTTTATGTCGTGCTGGAGTGCATTAGACGCGGCCATTGGGCGTTGGCTATGTCGGATGAGCGGCTGCGCTGTTCTGTCCAGGGACATGAACTCGGTAACTAGGTCCACGACATGGAAGGCCTTGAAGGCATATCGCAAGGAACGTGAGTCATATGTCATGTTCTAGTATGACAGACGAAGCCTTTCTCAAGCGCACATACATAACCATACTACTACATTCATTTCCCAATTGATGCGCCCAGGCATGCTATCATTTAGCGCTTGTCAGTTGATTCTTGAAGTCCAGGTGGGTGATGAGAACTCTGCAGAGGGTCAGATTAACGAGGCAAGGCTGCCTGACAACAAGGGCAAAGTCACGACGGGCGTGGGATTGATCATGAATGCATGAACAACTGACGCGTACTGACGGCCCGGTTCTGAAAGAACTAGATCCACAAAAAATTTATACGAAAGCCATTTGCGTCCCTCAGGAGTCAGAACGCTGTCTGTACCTCAGGCGACACGGACGAGCTTTGCTAGTATTGGACGATGCAAAGAGAGCGGAGGGCTGGCCCACTGGCACGACCGCCACCGTATTTGCAGTGGGTGTCGTCGCAGGGGTGACACCAGGAGTACTCGGGTTGGATGATGGTCTTAGCGTCGGAGCGATGCACGCCCAAACCGTCTACTACTTCTTCACCTACAGTACTTCCACGCCCGCAAGTAAATCCCACATTCCGAAAACTCCCAGATCCAATTCGTAGTTCTGGCCGTCGCGACAAACTCGAACGATATGCTGTACTTGCCCGATTCTGGCGTAGTGGACGTTATGAACAGGTTGACTCGACATCGACTCCTGATGGTGGTGGCTTGGGTGATGGGGATGGGGATGGGAAGCCAGAGGATGGTGGCGTGAGGTGCTCGAACTAGCCAGGCGGGACTTCTTGGCTGAGCGCGTACCAGATGGTCAGGTATGTGCCCTGCGTGCGTGGTAGTAACCGGGTGACAAGATTCAATAATCCCTCTCCCCTTCTCAGATGCTTCAAACGATAAAACAGTAGTTCATTGGAAGCCCTTCATACATAGCAGATCCGCATACCGCGGTGGCCGTCACTGTTGCGCGGAGAGTGTCTACCCAAAAGTGAGGCTTACCAAGAAACGTGCAAGTCGTTTAATTTACAGAATTCTACTTTATAAGCCCGCCGTCCGTTGTACAGGTCGTGTTGTCCACCGGCCACCCGGGCAAGTTCTCTGAGGCAGTCACCAAGGCACTCTCGACGTCGCAGGGCTTTGACTTTAAGCGGGATGTGCTCCCTCAAGAGTTCCGAGGGTTGTTGGGAAAAGAGAGAAGAGTGGTGGATGTGGACGAACCAAAGGGGCTGGTCAAAAAGGTGATCGAAAGCAAGGTTGGATCGGCAGGCAACGGAATTTAGGAGCATCTGAAGCGGGATCGTCAACAAAATCCTTGGAGTAATTTTGTATAACAATAAACGCACGATTTTTTCCGGTCAAGGCCTGGATCTTCATCATCAGGCAGCACCGATTGGTACTGCTTGGCTACATCACGCCATTCTTTAGCTACGGCTGCTGGGTCTGGACCATATAGGGTCACCCGTCGACCCGCTCTCATGCGAGATTCCAGTCCCATGATATAGAGGGCCTCATCGAACCGTTCTAGTTTCTTTTGGGCGGTCTGTGCTTCCCTGGGAACAATCCTTTTGAGGAATAGAATTACGGAGTCGAGGTTCTCAGACTCTTTCCCCTCCTGGGGTTCTGCATCAAAGAGTCGATCACTTCTGGGAGGATTATATGTTCTAAGAACGCACCTGGATCCACTGTGAAAAATGTGGCGGCCGCTTCTCCGAGAGTAGAGACAAAAAACGCAGACTTTTGTACCTTGGGTTCAGCGGAATGAAGGAGGAGGGCAGAGATGGGAGGGCAGACTGAAGCAAGGATCCTAGCGATCGCTTTGAACAGATATTTCAACCATCCCAGGATCTTCTCTGCCAGTGACGGTTCCATTTCCATCGTGACCTGTACCTCCTCCAGAAAAGACACGAACGAGTCAAGGTCACTCTTCATCTCTGTGACATATATCGAAAGCGAATCAGCGGCCTCTCTAATATCGTTGGCGAGCCTCGTCGTCTCTGAGTCATCGTAAGTAAAGTTGTACTGAGAATTGGATGCGTCTTCAATCCGCTGGGCCATCAGAGACGCGAACCGGACGTGGTATTGGAGGATCACGTTGGTCGCGTTCGAGCACCACCCGGCGTCTTCCTTCAGGAGCCCAAGATGAAATCTCAGCAGTCGCTCTCGTTCGTCTGGCTTCTCGGAGCCGCTCTTGACTCTGTAAACCCGTTATTGTGATTAGATGGGACACGAGGCTGAGAAAAGCGATTCGCTACGCACTTGTCCAACTCAGTCACCCAGTCATCGAAAAGCTTTTCACAGAATCGAATGTCATATACGGCGGCGAAAGTGATTTGGACATATTTGGCCCTCGGTCGCAAGTCCTCAACTGGGACTGCGATACCCGGTAGCAGGTACTCAAGTGCGGCTGCGACACCCAAGTCGTGCACCCAGTTGAGGACGCGGGTCCAGATTGACGGCGAGGGTGTATATCTTCCTCGGTGTTCTTTGAGTTACGCCAAGTCTAAATCTGAAGCAAATCACTTACGGGGATGGACTATACGGGGATAGACTATCCGACATCCTAAGTGGGGAGGAAAGGGGGGAAAGTAAGTGGGAAGGGCTGTAAGGTCAGGGTTATAATATGGGGATAGAGTGCGCATAGCCAAAATGGATAACACGAGGTTTGAGCGTGTACTCGTAGACAGGTCCTATGTGCGCATACGTGTGACGAGGCAGAACATGAACTGGTAGGGTCACAGGACCCGTACACCGATGTCGATGGACGGCATTAAAGATTTGCTCCCGCCGCCTGTTGGGAACAACAGTGATCGGCGCTGGGGTCTACAGTATGGAAGACAAGCCTTGCGGCGTTAGAAGCCCTGGTGAAGGGTTACAGTAGTATTAGTGACCTGATTAGCAGAATTGTTGCAAGCGTAGCGAGCAACTCCGGCGGCTAAGGGTGAAGGGCCCGGACAAACAAATACAAATTGTATTCGCGCAATGCTATCAGTAAATTTCTTAGTCGCCATATATTTCTCGCGTCTCCCGGTCTTTTCTCACAAACACTTGATGTTGTGTAGAGAATCTTTAATGTTATTGGAATATCACAAAAAATTGGAACTTTCTGTCTATATCAAAGATTCGTGATCGACTTCCCGGTGCACGACCCTTGCCACCGCGGTCCGTAATCTATCTACTGTACCATCACGGCACGCGCTTTAATGCCGTCCACCGACCTACCAGTTCATGTTCTATCTCGTCACACGTATGCGCACATAGGACTTGTCTACACGCTCAAACCTCGTGTTATCCATTTTGGCTATGCGCAATCTATTCACATAATTTAACCCTGTTACCCTGACCTTACAGCCCTTCCCACTCACTTTCCCCCCTTTCCTCCTCACCTAGGATGTCGGATAGTCTACCCCCGTATAGTCCATCCTCGTAAGCGATTTGCTTCAGATTTAGACTTGGCGTATCTCAAAGAACACCGAGGAAGATATACACCCTTGCCGTCAATCTGGACCCGCGTCCTCAACTGGGTGTCGCCCCCCTTGAGTGTCACACTTGGGGACCTGCGACTGGGTCTCGCACTTGAGGACCTGCAACCGGATATCGCAGTCGCAGTCGAGGACCTGCGACCGAGGGCTAAATATGTCCAAACCACTCTCGCCGCCGTAAAGGACATTCGAGTCTGTGAAAAGATTTTCAATGAATGGATGACTGAGTTGGACAAGTGCGTAGCGAATCGCTTTTCTCAACCTCGTGTCCCATCTAATGATAATAACCGGTTTACAGAGTCAATAGCAGCTCCGAGAAGCCAGACGAACGAGAGCGACTACTGAGATTCTATCTTGGGCTCCTGAAGAAAGATGCTGGGAGGTGCTCGAACGAGACCAACGAGATCCTCCAACGCCACGTCCGGTTCGCGTCTCTGATGGCCCAGCGGATTGATGACGCGTCCGTGTCTCAGTACAACTTGAAATACGACGACTCAGAAACGACGAGGCTCGCCGACGATATTAGCGAGGCCGCTGATTCGCTTTCGACAGATGTCACAAAGATGATGGATAACCTTAACTCGTTTGTGTCTGTTCTAGAGAGGGTACAGGTCACTGTGAAAAAGGAACCGTCGCCGCCAGAAACGATGGGACCGTCACCGCCAGAGAATACGGATCCGTCGCGGCTACAGAAGTTCCTGAGATGGGTGAAAAATATGCTCCAAGTGATCGCTAGGTTCCTTGCTAAACTAGCAGCTAAAGTCTGCTCTCTCATCGCTCGACTTCGTCCTTCCTCTGAAGGGCCTGGGCTCAAGAACCAAGATAATTTCTCTATTCTCGAAGAAGGGGCCGCTACATTTTGCAAAGCGGATCCAGGTGCGTTCTTAGAACAAATAATCCTCTCCCTGCAAGGACAGAAGTGATCGACTCTTTGATCCAGAACCCCAGGAAGGGAAAGAGTTTGAGATCCTCGACTCTGTAATTATATACCTCAAGGAGATTGTCCCCAGGGGAGTACAGACCGCCCAAGACAAACTGAAACGGTTTGATGAGGCCCTCGATATCATGGGACTGGAACGTCACATGAGAGAAGGTCGACGGGTGACCTTATTCGGTCCAGACCCAGCATCCATAGCTAAGAAATGGCGTGATGCAGCCGAGCAGTACCAATCGGCCTTTGACCAGAAATAATCGTGCGTTTATTGTTATACATAATCACTGCAAGGATTTTGTTGACGATCCCGCTTCAGATGATCTTAAACTCCGTTACCTGCCGACCCGACCTTGCTTTCGATCACCTTTTTGTCCTTGTTTGGTTCATCTACATCCACCACTCTTCTCTCTTTTTCCAACAACCCTCGGAACTCTTGAGGCAGCACATTCCGCCCAAAGTCAAAACCCTGCGACGTCGACAGTGCCCCGGTGACTGCCTCAGAGAACTTAGCCGGGTGGGCGGCGGACAGCACGATCTGTACAACGGACGGCGGGCTTATAAGGTAGAATTCTGTAAATAAAACGACTTGCACGTTCTTGGTAAGCCTCACCTTTGAGTAGACACTCTCCGCGCAACAGTGAGGGCCACCGCGGTATTCGGATCTGCTATGTACGAAGGGCTTCGAATGAAATACTGCTTTATCGTTTGAAGCGTCTGAGAAAGGGAGAGGGATTATTGAATCTTGTCACCCGGTTACTACCACGCACGCAGGGCACATACCTGATCATCTGATACGCACTCAGCCTAGAAGTCCCGCCTGGCCAGTTCGAGCACCTCGACAGGAACTTCATCACGCCCGTTGGCTTTCACACTTTTCATCCAACCCTCGATGGTGGCTCTAGCAGAGGCCCGCCTGGCGGTATCGGGAACTGCATTGGATGATTCATACGCGAGATACCAAAGGAGGCGCTCAAAGTTGCTCGATACAAGGATGTCCATCGCCGGGCTCAACATCGCTGCCCGCTGGCTCCCATTCCCACCACCACCACCATCAGGAGTCGGAGTCGAGTCAACCTGTTCATAACCGTCCACTACGCCAGAATCGCGCGAGTATATCGTTCGAGTTTGTTGTCGCGACGACCAACTTGTTGTTTGTCCATGGGAAGTCTCATGCGCTTCGCGTAATAGCCAGCGACTGAGGACATCACCAAAGTTGCCCGTCGAAACTACGAATTGGATATGGGAGTTTTCGGGATGCGAGATTTGCTTGCGGACGTTGAAGTAGGCGAGGAAGTAGTACTAGACGGTTTGGGCGAGAATACGCGCCCAGTTGATCGAGTTTACTGCGCCGAGATGGTATTTCTCGTTGAAGGGCCAGTCTGCGAACAGCGCCTTCACAATGTCCTAAAGTTAGAGAAAAACGTGAAGATTGGATTATCCTCCCATAACTCGGGCGCAGAACTTACCTGGCACGCATCAAAAGTACCCTTTACGACGATATTGCACATGTTGGAGCCTGTGACGATCGTCATCTGCGCTTCTTGCACAGATGAAATGCGACCCTTGGGCTTGGAGTACATAACTTTGGAGCAAAATGCGCGCACCTTCCCGTGTCACCGCTGGTAGCACCCACCACCGTCAAGAATTCCGGTCGTTCTCCAGTCGATTTACGGGCATTTCTCCTCGCGAGGAAAATCTCGAATAGATTGCCCAGGAGCTGCAACACCACATCCTTGAATAAGAAAGTGGGGCCATGGAAAAGCTCGAGGATGAACTCGTTATCGCTCAGTTTCGTCAAGGGCGGGATGTCGGCATGTCGGAATGTGGTAGTGTACGATCGGCTCACGAGCGCGCATAACTCTTCGTGGGAGAGCTCATCCGGTGAGATGTAGAGGGAGAGCAAGGCGACGGAAAGATTGACGAAGGAGTAGATGGTCCAGTCTTCTAGCCACCTCGTGGGTAACGTCGGTATGCGCTCCGAGATGTACAAGCCTCCATTGGGTGCGAGACCGCTGAGGACGGCCTACAGAGTCTATGATCGGAGGTCTAGGGCTTCCCGTATATCATGGTAATGTGATACAACTACAAGGTGGGTTACTTGCCTGTCAGGCTTGTAGGCTGTATGCGGAACAGAAAGATTCTAAAAGAAATACAGTACTCCAACCTTGTTTCCTTTCAGCCGTTTGCGCGCCGGTGTGAAGTGCAAGTCGCCACAAGACGCCCATGCAGACGAATGGACGACAACAAGTTTAGGGTTGGTGTGGGGTGCGACCCGGATAAAGTTACAGGATCTGTACTGTAGAAGCGCCGATAGGAAATTCTGCACCGAAGTCCGGCCCAAGATCCAGGACGCTGTCCACGGACCAAGAACTGCCCTGTCAGGCGGCAAACGGTGAGTAAAAGAGTTTGACGCAGTACTCCGTACCCAACTCGGCCCGGATCCATGTTTTGCTACAGCACAGAAGCCAATTGACAACCCGTGGCAAACCCTTTTTTTTTCACCTTAGCCCCACTTAACAGCGACAATTGTCAGGCCAGACCCGGATGTCCCCGGATGAC
>WHVC01000149.1:0-60088 GCA_015178925.1 Russula emetica | reverse complement strand
GGTGGATTGAAAGGTATTCTAGTCTGGAGTCATTAGGCGAGGGAGTATGCTATGCCAAAGCATCATTGATGACCTGGTGATAATATACCCTGTCCAGCATCGGTTTTCCTTAGATATATCGAGTTTAGAAATGATTCGGTGTTGCTTCTTTACTCAGACTTCACCGGTCTACTAGGTGCTGTGCAACTGCTAGGGATCACATAGCCCAAGCTTGATTAATAGTCAATCGGCCTACCGCTGTGGACATCCTACGATATGTCAACGACGTCTTCGGTATAGGAGAACAAACAAGTGTTACACCTGTCCACCATTTATACTTCTATGATATGATATAAACTTCACTCAGACGGGAACACGAGCAACCATGCTATGGCTCAACGCATACAGTACTCACCGGCGAGCTTCCTTCACTATACCACACATACCTATGTCACCGTGCTCACTTGAAGAGGACACAATGGACGCCGTTCGGTTCATGCCAGAAGGGGTCACGAGGGAGAGATGCTGCCTACACCATGGCTGGAATTCGGTACATATCTCTTGCACGTGTGTGGGGCTGATTGTAATGCAGCGGATCAAATGAGAAGTCATGACACAGACGGTAGTTGAGCTTGTCACTCAGTCCAAGCTGAATTACCTTCCTTTTCCGACATGTCCGCAACCGGCGCTCAGGCTTCCCCGGCGTTTCACCAACACTAATTTTTACATGTCAAAAAAAAAGTGAAGTTGAAACCATACAGCTCTCTTTCCGCGCCCTTCATATGTCCTTCTTTCGCCTTCTCCGTACCGATGTGCCTCCTGTTGCGCCTCTCGCATCGCCAATGCCTTGGGTGTTCACGCGTTCACAAAACACACATTTGCTTTCCACGCTCAGGCTGTTTCTGACTCTGGGTGCGATCGTCCTCCGGCTGGCTAATTTACTGTAGTTGTTTACATCGCTGAAGTATCGGAGCCCAACCCCTATCGCCGCATCCCTGCGCTTGTGCGTTTCTGACTCTCTCCTTTCAAGCCCTGCTCCTTTCTCTCGCTTACCCTCCCCCTTCCCTTGTTCGGTCTGCGCCTCGCCTCCGAGTCGTCTGCACGCCTGGCTCCCACCTTTATATGTCTAGCCAATCTCTCACGCATTGTTTCTCTCGCATTTTCCCTGCTCACATGCGGGCTGGTCCTCTTGAAGAACCAATTAGTTTAATGCAGGATTATTTTCTCGTAATGTACCTTACGACGAGGGATCGAGCGTGTGTTGATGATGTTCGATCATCAAGTCATTATTTTATTTTCATACTGTGCCTATCATTCGCGTCTAACGCAATTAATAGCTCCCGTTTCCCCCCCGGAGTTTCTCTTCTGATGCATACAATCTCATCAACTGTGAAGAAGTCTTGGCATCACATGCAAGGTAAGCTATATATATACGTCCCCATCTCACCTCACTCCCCGCCTTCTATCCCCATTAAATGTTACAAGATGGTTGACTATCATGATCCCATTATACTCATGCAGGTGCAGGGTACGCCTTCGCGGCAAAGCACGTGAGCTCATGGAGCTAACTGACTTCTTTCGACAGCGGCACTGGTGAAACTTTGGCATGCCGTGGCTGGACTCTACTTGTTTGTCTGCCACGCCGCGCGGCGCGCCCTCTACTCCATAACAGTATCTGATGACAGTTTGGTGCCTTATTTCCAGCTGGGAGCTTGTCACTACTCTCGATTACGAGTGGAGTGTCATTCGAGGGCATCGCCCTTACCGTTGGCTGATATGGGTCCGTAGCGATGCCCTTTTTCTGCTCAATTGCATTGCCCAGCGCTGAGTACTATACTGGACTAATCCATGGGCAGGTCTACTCCACTACGCGCATAGCCACTGCAATCAGTTTAGCAATGTCCCTGTACATTATTAACGTTTCGACTCCATATAACTGTCAGGTGCGCATGTTCCACATCTACCTCATATGCGGCTGCGATCTGATAGGCCATGATCCGAAGGTTGTAACCGTTATCCAATTTGTGAGTCAAACCCTCCGATGCACCTAATCTCGATGCACCTAATCTCAAGGGAAACAATGTCTGGCACTCCTGCTTTTTTTGGTCTCCAGCTCTCTGGGTATCTATCCATTGCCAGCTCATCTCTCTTGATCGTGCTCCGCATGTACGTTCTATTCCCAGATCCAATTATCCTCTCCCGGATTAGGCACTCACGGACACCACCGCCAGTTTCGCCATTTGGAACAAGAAGAAGATCATTGTGGCAATAGCAACTGGTGTATTGGGGATCAACGTTGTATTCCTCATTCAGGGTGAGCTCTCTATTTCTGTGAAAGTTCAGAATCCGATTAATCTAAATATGCCATGATGTCAGGTCTCGTGCGGGTGAATAATCGAACTGAACTGTAGTTGGATATTTTGGAACTCATTCCTTCCTAGATTCGTGCTATATGGAACCCCTGATGAGTATTTGCATGGTGGTAAACAACCACATTCCCGAGCTTAACGTTTTCGGTACCCTCGTCACCGACATCAGTCTACTTCTCATCATGTCCTTTGGCTTGCTCCGCCAAGGCTTCCATGAGCGCAGCGTGTCCGGTCTGGGACATCTCTTGTGGAAACAGGTGGGCAATCCTCGTTTCTCGCTGCCCATGATGTTCTCCATCTGCTGATATCCTGCTTTTCATTCACAAGGGTTTGATTTGGCTCTTGGTTGCCACCATCGCGGAGGTCCTTCCCGCGGTGAGTGGCTAGTTTCATGTGGCTGTCCCACTTATCACGATATTATCTCGCAGGTGTTTCTCAGTTTGAATCTGAACTGTAAGTCTAGTTTTCTGTTCACTCTGCCAACAAAGAACTGATGATTGGACTCGATTCTGTTCAAAATATTAGATCCATTGAACTACGTGCGTTCTTGTTTATTACTCGTGTGGGTGGCTATGTGTCTTTAACGCCTGAATCTCAGATGTTCCTGCCTCTCTCCGTGGTCACTTTGTCAATTGCATCAACTCGGATCCATCGCGGTCTGGTAGACCATGGCTCCACCATGCGAACCGAAAAGTACGACATAACTCCATCTCATTCTTTGCAGCACTCAACGTGGTCTATATGGTAGGCTAAGCGACCCCATTAGCCTCCAAGGAAGTGGTCGCACAGAATGGAAACATTGGAAAATCAAGAGTGTCCCCACCACGGCGCCCACTCTACCGACACACATGGAGGTAACTATAAATAGGACATACGACCAAGAGCAGACGCCGAAAAAGAGCCAGTACAGCTCGCTCATCAGCGTCGAGGGACAGTCGTGTGAAAGACCTACCAGACAACCTGGACTTGACGATAACACGGAGAATGATGTGGGGTCTTCCCATGACATAAAGCTGATGATTTTGGGGGATTCAAGGGCTCCCGGGGAGGAAGCGGAGCCGCGCTAGAGCAGCAGGAGTGATCGGGCTTCTTCACGTTCTGATGCCCTGTCACATTACTTTGTCTCACATATGATTATCATCATTTCTCAGCTGACATGTGCATCGAAGATGGCGCCAATCGCATATGTCTCACGCCGTCCCACCCCGTGTCTCATACACCTCACGCTTGTCGATCTCGCGACCCATGTCGACGCTTATACCTCCCATTTTGTTCTTCTCCGCACGCGATCCTGTCTGGTCATGATTTATTTTGTTTTCACATGTGGAACATATATAGCGTGCGCTGTGCACGAGAATAATAAGCGTCTGTGTCTATTTCCATTCCCCTGCGTGTACGCGTGCCTGTCAAGAAGCGAGGCTTTCCGTTGCCGCTGCTCCTGTCGCGTCCCCTGTCCGGTCCGCGCTACCGCTGCCCCAATAAAAGCTACCGTGGCATTTGTTGCCACATGAACGAAGTTTTTATCATCTGGAATACAGTCGAGGCCCAACTCTCATATACGACATACGAAAGGATATACTCGTCCGATATGGGGTATATTGTTGTGACTCCCAATCGCTCGTAGGATACGAGTATTTGGATACACATAATGGATGGTGGATGATCTGGCTTGTTTCTTTCCCCCAGCCCATTAACATCTTTTGGAATCGCCAATATAGTCTTAAAGGGATGTTTGCAGATTTGCAGCTCAAAACTGGAACGTACTGAATAGTCAAGTACGGACAGCAGACTCCGAACGAAAGGATACTACAGTTCAAAGCGCCACTTTCTATCCCGTGCACCGGCGCCTAACCGGTGAGCCGGTGAGCCCTGGCCAAGCGGCTGAAATCTAGTAGGCGGGAAAGTTATGAAAGAGTACATATGCCAATTCTACAATTTTTCGTATTTTGGGTGCTTGTTTCAATTTAGATTTTGGGAGATAAGCGCCCAGCTACGGGCCCGGGGAACGTCATGGAAAAAACTGAGATTAATTATACAAAATTAAACATGATCATGATCAGTTCCTTGAATGGTTGCACGAGGTAATTATCGTCGGAATGCATTAGTACATACAAATAAGGAAATAGCCATTCATAGCATTTACATGCCTCACTTGCTCGCGTACCCTTTAAGCTTTAATGCTCACCACTAAATGCCATTTTTTGTGTCTGAGGCCGTTGTAGACATTCATTTTATGCCTCATTCTGAGCGGGCCCGCAGGGTTGGGAAAGTTGTTAATTTGAAATTTGTTTCATTTTTCAGTTGGAATCTCGGGCACTTACAGTAATACTTGTGTTTTGAGGGAGCAGTTGTGGCGAAGGCGTGTGCGTGCGCATGGTCATCAAACTGTGACCCTAACCCTGGAGTTAAGCTTCGGTAACTTCCGCACATCATCGTCACGTCTCTTTTTGGGATCCATACTGTGTAGTCACTACTACGCATCGTTTATTTCCCCAGTTTTTAAGTGAAGATACCCCCCCTACCGAGGCTGTTCCTTCTACTTCCGCTACTTAGCGAACGGTAACCGAAGAATAAAAGCTCCATGCTACGGCGGCGATGTCTCTGAATTGTTTGCTCAAGACCATCATTTCACCTCTCGAATTTCCGCCCGCGCTAGTCATGCGTGTCCTTACGCGCCTTCGCCATCGTAATTCTCTCACAGGGCACAAACTCGAGTTTTGCACTTCTCGGTAGGGTTGTGTCTTTTGTTACACGTATAAGTTACCAATGTCCCCTGATTTTTTTTTTGATCATCGCAGGCGAACGCTCGAGCCCAACATGTTGCCCTTCCTGCAAAGACTCCAGCGACAAAACACAACCACTCGCGCATCGCCGCCCATGTTCTGAACGCTCACAGCCTCGGTGAATAGGAGTTCTTAAACGCTATGTAAGTACCACTGATGACTTTGATGATAATATATAGTGGGTTCAGTGTTTTGCTCCTATATAGGTCCTTTGTACAGACTTCACCAATTCACTAGGTGTCGCGCAAATGTTAGAGATTTTACAGCCCAATCTTAATAATTGATAGTGGATCGGCCCTACGTTCTGGACATTCAATGATTCAGATATATGAGCGGCGTCGTTCGATGCACGACCATTGGCCACCACCGTCGCTTCGATCAAAAATTCGTGTTAGAGCTGTTCGATTACATCATTGCACGTTGGAAGATGGTATATATGTGGACAGGGCTCTGAGTAGTCACTGTACCAACCTCGCTCTCCCCACCTTCCATCCCATTGATCTACCCCAGGATGGTTAATTACCATGATCCCGTCGTAGTCGCGCAGGATTATTGTGCGTCCACCTTTGTGGCGAAGCATGTGAGCTCGTGGAGCCAGCTGATTTCTTTCGACAGCGGCATTATGGAAGCTCTGGCATGCTGTGGCTGGACTTTACTTGTGTGTCTGCCCTGCCGCTCGTGCCCTTTGCCAGTGCTCTCATGGCGTATCGAATCATCCGGCCTCTCATTTCCAGCTGGGAGTTTGTCACTACTCTCGATTACGAGTGGAGTGTATTCCGAAGGCATCGTCCCTTCCGCTGGACAATATGGGTGGGTAGCAATGCGGCTCTCTGTTGGGCTTCCATTCCGGCGCTGAGCGTTTTACTAATCTGCTCCCTTCGGTAGATCTATTTTACCACGCGCATAGCCACTCTACTGGCTGTAATACTCTCTTTAGTTGATATTAACGTTACGGCCTGATACAACTGCAAGGTGCGCGCATTTCACGTCTGCTTCTTATGCGCCCACAGCCTGATAGGCCGTAATCCGAAGGTTGAGACCATTTTCCTAACTGTGAGTAAAGCTCCTTTGATGTGCCTAATATATCTCTGAGGGAAGAATGTCTGGCATTCTGATTGCTTTATTTTCTAGGCTTTTTCGTTTTTAGCCATTGCCGCTGCTACTCTCTTGATTGTACTCCGTATGTATGTTGGGTTCCCTGATCCAATTATTTTCTACAATTAGGCTCTCATGGGCACCGCCAGCCTTGCCATTTGGAACATGAAGAAGATCGTCATAGCGATAGCAACTAGCACATGGGGGGTCGGCTTTATATTCCAAATTCAAAGTAAGCCCTCTCTTCCCTTCAGCGGAAGTTCAGAACCCCATTTTAACAGTGCTATTATACTAGCCACCGTGCGGGTGAATAATCAACCTGAATTGTAGTAGACCTTGTGGATTCATCCATCCCTAGATCCGCGTTGAATCGGTACCTGGAAAGGCTACTTGTGTAGTGGCCAACCCGCACATTGCCAATATTAACGCTCTCATCAGCTTCACGACCGACATCATCTTGCTGCTTATCATGTTCTTTGGCCTGTTTCGCCTGCACTTCCACAAATCCGTGTTTGGTATGGGACGCCTCCTGTGGAGACAGGTGGGCTATGATGCTTCTCCCTGATGTTCTCTATTCGCTTATATGTCGCTCCCAATTCACAAGGGTCTCGTTTGGCTCTTGGTTGCCTTCATAGCCGACATCCTACCCTTGGTAGGTAGTCAGTTTCATGGACCCGTCCTTTCCACTTATCGCGATTTTTCGTTGCAGGTGTTCTTGTGTTTGAACCTAAACGGTTGATTTACTTTTCTATACATCTTGTCGACAAAGAATACTGATGACTAAATTCGATTTTTTTTTTCGAAATATTAGATCCGCTCGACGTTGTGCGTTCTTGTTTTCTACTAGTACTTGTGTGGGTTGCTGTGGGTTTTTAACGCCTCTTGTAATTACAGATGTGCTTGACTCCCTCGATCGTTGCCTTGTCAATTGCTGCGACTCGAATCCATCGTGGCCTGGTAGACTATGCCTCCGTCGAATGCACCGAACAGTACGATATAACACCACCCCATTCTTCTCTGTCAATGCACTCACAATAGATGTCTAAGACTGTTCGATTCCGGCCACAGTAAAGCAAATGGTCGCGCAGAATGGAAAGCCAATAGAGTCCCCGTCATGCACACGCAGCTGAGCGACATGGAGGTGGCAATACCTAAGATGTATGAGCAAGATGAGTCTGATGAGACGCCCCAAATGAGCCAACATGGCTCGGCAGGCTCGATCATCGATGTCGAAGGACAGTTATACGAAAGGCCCGCCGGATAACCCAGACTTGATGAAAATGTGGAGAATGGTCCATGACGTACCTCCTGACTTTGACAACTTTTGTAATTACATAGTAACTTAGCCGCTAATATAATCTTAAGACGGCCGCGGACCCAAATGTGACCCTAACCCTGACGGATTTTGCACCCGCTGTTGCTTTTCGTGTGAGACACGCACTTCATCCACATTCTTTGGTCTCTATGCTGCACCCAAGTAAGTTTCGCTTTTCTTTTCGGGAGTGCATATATGCATAGTTTATTCTCTGGTTTCTGTGCGAAGGAGGATCACACCGAGGCTGTGCCCCTCTATTTCCGTCGCTCCGCAGCGAACGGCCGCCGAAGAATAATTTCCCCCGCTCTAACCCAGCGCGTCCTTCCACACACCTTTTAGGCACCGTGATTTCTTCCTTGGACACAACTTGTGCTTCACATTTCTCGGCGCGCTTATGTCTCTCGCCCTATAGCCTACTTCTATCGATGCCCCCCCCCCCTCTCAATTTTTTTTGGCCATCACAGGGTGGTAGTAAACGCTCGACGTTTACGTGTTTTGTTATTCCACCTGCAATAATTTTAACTCCCGGCCGCGGCAGAACACGACCGTTAGTGCATCGCCGCCCGTGGTTTGGAAATGCCTATCGTAGCCTCGATGAACATCTGAGGTACTGTAGATCCTCATTGGAGACTACAGAACGTTATGCGCTGAGTCCCGCCACGCGCCGGGGAACCCTACTGTACGTCGAATTGGCAGTCGTATATCTGTTTGCTTTCGCATTTTATTTACAGGCTCATCATTCGATTTATCGGATGCATGATGATGGCATGATGCATCACGGTGACGCACTGAAGGCAGCTGAACATTATGGTGGATTTGAAAGGTATCTTAGTCCGAAGTTCTTAGATGCTATGTCAAAAGTATCATTGATGACTTGATTACAATATATAGTGGGTCATGTAACCTAGATATACTATAATCATTCGGCGTCGTTCCTATCAAGCCTCTTATCACGCAGTTCATGGAGATCGTATGAGCTTGATTGATAGATGATTGGCCCTACGGCTCTGGCCTTCAATAATACTGTGGCTTTCTGTATAGCAACCAGTGGGTGTGTTAGTACTACAGCCTACCCCTGACTCTGAGTTAGCAACCAGACCGTTACCGTACACGTTACAGTTGCTAATATTAGCAACCCAGTGGCGTGTGGAGCGCTTCGATATTACAAGTAACTTACTGTAATGTACACAGCCTCTGGTTATGAAACACATGTGGCTTATACTGACAGACGTGAGAATGCCAGTGAGAGGCCGCATGGCTATATGAAGTATTATGAACTTCCCCGCCGGAACTACAGGTACGCCGACAGAAGCCGTGAGGGAGCCCGTCAATGGCGATGACTTGATCGTCCACATAGCTTGAATCGTCTGTGTGAACTTATTAGTACTGTGTCGATCTCGCGCAAGGACGATGATGGACCTGGAGCTAGAAATAGCCCAGCGTTCGCAATCCCCACATTCAGCACTGGCACAGGATAAAGAAGGGAGGTACCCGCTGCGACATCATAACGACCTATTGGGTTTAGCTGCCTGACCTTGTCAGCGGTGCCTCGCTGGCGGGCACGGTCAAAGACAGGAGCAGTCATGGCGGCCGTCTCGATGAGTCCCGGACAAAGCGCATTGACGCGGATGTCAGTGCGCTGGAGTTGCCATCATGGCATCCAGCTATCCGCGCAATGGAGTTTACAGTGGAAAAGACAAGATTGATGTCAGTAAATGATACTGCAACGTGAACAGCGATGCATGTGCCACTGGCAGTGGGCGCACGCGGCACGGCGCCGAGTCACGCCGCTTTGCTTGCACCCGTGACTGCCTTGTTACAGTAATACCCGTTACGCGTTACGTTGCTATTGTTGGCAACTTGAACCTGGCCCCTGTGTTATGTTACGCTTGAAATTTCAGCAACTGACCTCCCGCTATGCATTATTTTTAGCAACGCAACTACCCCAGCGTTATGCGTTACGGTTGCTTCCACAGAAAGCTACAGTATCAGTGGAAATCAAGATAATCTTTGTGCAGAAGTACGAATACGTGTTTCAGCTTCCCACACCACTACAGTCACGGTAGGCAACGTATATGCCGCTCGTGAACGTGGCCTAGCGCCCGCTGTTGCGGCATCTTACGTTTCGTTAAATTGGGAAGGACGACATGACAGCATGCTGTCTAGCTGAAGGTCACGATGTACTATATATACTCTACATTCCCAGTGCCTTGCGTGGCAATTGCATCAACCTCCCCCTGCCTTCCACTTCGCCGTATTGATCTCCCCAGGGATGGTTAACTACCGTGATCCCGCTATAATCATACAGGATGATTGTGCGTACATTTTTACGGCAGTGCACGTGAGCTCGTTGAGCTAACTGACTTCCTTGGTAGATGCAGTGTTGAAGCTCTGGCATGCTGTGGCTGGACTCTACTTGTGTGTCTGCCCCGCGCGCGCGGGCACTATACTCTCATAACAGTAACCAGTTATAATAATCTGATGCTTCATTCCCAGCTGGGAGTTCGTCGCTACTCTCGATTACGAGTGGAGTGTCTTCCGAAGGCGTCGCCCCTACCCTTGGACCATCTGGGTCCGTACCAATGCGCGCTCTCTTAGTCCGGGCGATGAGCGCTGAGCGCTGGACTGATTTGTCTCCATTGACAGGTCTACTTTACCACGCGCATAGCCACTCTGGTGGCTGTAGTGCTCGCCTTAGTCGGTAACAATGTTACGGCCCGATACAATTGTGAGGTGCGCGCATTCCGTTTGCTTCACATGCGCCCACGACCTGATAGGCCGTGATCCGAAGGTCGAAACCGTTTTTGAACTTGTGAGTAAGCTCCTCGGATGCGCTTAATTTTCAGGGAAGAATGTCCGACACCTTCTTTTATTTTATTTCTAGACCTTTGGGTATCTAGCCGTTACTGCCGCTTCTCTCTTGATCGTGCTCCGCGTGTATGTCCTGTTCCCTAATCCGATTATCTTCTCTGGAATTATGCACTCACGGGCATCGCTAGTGTCGCTATATGGAAAAAGAAGAAGATCATCGTGGCGATAGCAACTGGGGTATGGATGACCAACGTTATATCCCAGATTCAAGGTAAGGCCCTTCCTCCTTTCTGCAGAAGTTCAGAGATCTCGTTCCAACATGCCATGATATTTATTAGCCATCGTGCGGGTGAATATTCCGACCTGAACTGTACTTGGTCCTTCTTGGGCTCAGTCTTTCTTAGATCCGCGCTAATTGGATACCTGGGGCGGATGCTTGCGTGGTGGTCAACCTGCGCATTACCAAGTTCAACATTCTCGTCAGCCTCGGAACCGACACCATCTTACTTCTCATCATGTTCTTTGGCTTACTCCGCCTGGGCTTCCATGAGCGCAGCGCGTTCGGTCTGGGACGCCTCGTGTGGAAACAGGTGGGTTATTGGTGGCCGTGGTATTCAAGTTCTCCGTTGATATGGTATTTTCCCATTCACAAGGGTGTCATTTGGCTTTTGGCTGCCGCCATCGCCGAAGTCCTTTCCGCCGTAAGTGGCTAGTTTTAAGTGCCCATCCTTTTTTCTCAACACAATTTTATGTCGCAGGTGTTCATCTGTTTGAATCTGAACGGTAGATCTACTTTTCTGTCCAATTTTTTTTGTCAACAAAGATCACTGATGATTGGACTCGATCCTGCCCGAAATATAAGATCCATTTAACTACGTGCGTTCTTTCTTGTTACTCGTGTGAGTAGCTACGTATTTTTAACGCCATTTGGAATTACAGATGTTCCTGCTTCCCGCGATGGTCACTTTGTCCATTGCTGCGACTCGAATCTATCGCAGTCTGGCGTGCTATGCCTCTGTCGGGGGCACCGAACAGTACGACACAACTCCACTTCATTCTTCTCAGCGTTGACTGTGATTGATGCTGTAGGCTGAGCGACTCCATCAGCCTCCAAGAAAATGGTCGCATAGAATGGAAAGCCAATAGAGTCCCCATTACACCCATCACGCTGAGTCAAGTGGAGGTGGCCATAAATAGTACGTACGACCAAGATCAGACTCTACAAACGTGCTAGCGCAACTCGCTGGTCAGCGTCGGAGGAAACCTGCGTGAAAAGCCTGCGAGACGACCCGGGCTCGACGAAAACATGGGAAATGATGGGGAGTCGCAAAGCGCAAGCGCAGGTCCCATGACATGAAGCTGCTCCTCGGCATCTATTTCATGCCCTGTACCTGGGCGCACGTAATCCGATGATTTACATCCATAGTTGGCCATCTGAGCTTGCCAGCGTGGGAGGGACTGTGGCGAGGTAGCCCTACGTACTGTACATGATGGAGTCCCAAATACTTACCCTATGTCACATGAAACATTACGTGTTCATATCATGTAATGTCCTGACGGTACGTATACGGTACGGTCGACTCGGCCACTTCGTGTTTCTTGCGTCTCTCAACCCATGGCCAGTTTCTCCAGTACAGGGCTGCGAAAACTCGAGGCTTATATATTGCTTGTTTTTGTAAGGACTTTCAGCCGCAGTAGAACACAATCACCCATGCATTGCCTCAGCGGATACAGTACATCATTTAGAGGCAGGAAGTTACACGACTCTTATGCACTAGGTCTCGTTGAGCGCCGAGAAACCAGGACTTGACAGTAACTTGGGGCGTTGGACCTGCTTCCCACGGATCCCACCCCTCAGGCACTAGAGCGCTCACGGGCTTTCCATGCTCGGGTGCTTCCGCGCCCATTTATTACTGTACAGCCGGGCTCTCCATTCGGGCTACAAGATGTGCGCTGCTTCATGGTAACGCACTCTGATTATTGTAGCGGATTGAAAGGCATCTTAGTCCGTAGTCCTCAGACGAGTGAGTGCGCCATGCCAGAATTGTCGGAAATTTCCTGGGCCGGTTGTAACCGGGCCCTGATTACATATGGTCTTAACTCCGGTTGGAACCATGACGGGATTGTGATTGATTGTGCTTCTTCATGATCCTATCGCTCCTTGCTCGCCATTGTTTCAACCCTTTTATCCAACGGTGTATCTCTAGCTCCATTCTTCTGCAATGGGTTCACTGTAATCCAGCTGCGATCATGGTTGTAACCGACAGGTCCCTCAGGCTGGTTGTAAGCAGAAGTTGTTGGTTGTTTAAGGTAAAGATCGGCTTTTTGATTGAGGGGATTTTAGCCGGTTATGACCGGTTATGAGCGACTCAGGAAATTTCCGACAAAGTACTGGTGATGATTCGATGACAAAATATCGTACGTCAAGCTACAATATTTCCTTGATACTATGTCGTATCTACTAATCGTTCGGGTTGCACATACCTATAGTCTCTTTGCTCAGAGTGCACCACCCGCCCCCTTGCTGCTGTGCAAGTTCTAGAGATCGAATGCCCTGAGCTAGATCGATCGGTCCCACGCTGGCACGCTCCGGCCTTCAGCGGCAATCATCGATGCAGGAAAAGAATAACTTACAACTTCAGATCATTCGGTACAAATGAAACATACGTTTCCGTAACCGTGGCGTAGCGCCAGCAATAGTGGCGTCTTACAGTCTCATCAAGATGTCTCGTGTTCGGAGATGTCCCGGCTTCACGACATGACATGCAGTCTAACTTGAAGGTCCGGTCTACTAGTATATATACACGAGTGGCCATTGCATCAAACCAACTCGCCCTACCTTCCACCCCATCATTTCCCCCCCAGGATGGTTAATTACCATGATCCCGTTGTAGTCCTGCAGGATAATTGTGCGTACACTTTTGAAGCAAAGTGCATGATGGGCTCGGGGAGCCCAACTGACTTCTTTTGACAGTGGCAGTGTCGAAAATCTGGCATGCTGTGGCTGGACTCTACTTGTATGTCTGCCCCGCCGGGCGGGCGGGCGTTCGACTCTCATAACATATCCGATAATAATAATCCGGTGCTTATCTCTAGCTGGGAGTTCGTTACCACTCTCGATTACGAGTGGAGTGTCATCCAAAGGCATCGCCCCTTCCGTTGGACAATATGGGTTCGTATCAATGTACTCTTTCTGTTTGGTTTCATTGCCCGGGTCTGGGCGCTGGACTAGTCTATCCCGTCTGGCAGATCTACACCACTACGCGCATATCCACTCTCATCGCCGTCATACTTTCCCTGGTGGGTGTTAACGTTACGGGTCGATATAACTGTGAGGTGCGTATGTTCCACATCGGCTTCATATGCGGCTGCGACCTGATAGGCTATGATCCGAAGGTTGAGACTGTTTTCCAACTTGTGAGTAAACCCCTCCGATGCCAGTGCACCTAATCTCAAGGGAAACAATGTCTGACACTCCTACTTTTCCTGGTCTCTAGATCTTTGGGTATCTAGCCATTGCCTGCGCTTCTCTCTTGATCGTGCTCCGCATGTACGTCCTGTTCCCTTGATTCAATTATCTTTCCTTGAACTAGGCTCTCACGGGCACTGCCAGTCTCGCCATTTGGAACAAGAAGAAGATTATCATAGCGATCGCAGCTGGCGCTTGGGGAATCAACGTTATATTCGAGATTCAATGTAAGCTCCTTCCTTCTGCGGAAGTTCAGAAATCCCCATTGATATAAACCATTCCATTCTACCAGCCATCGTGCGGGTGAATGATCAACCTGAATTGTAGTTGGACCTTCTGTGACTCATTCCTTCCTAGATCCGCGCTATATGGGAACCTGGGACTACTTGCTTGGTGCCGAACCTGCATATTTACGAGCTCAACATTCTCGTAACCCTCGCTACCGACATCATCTTACTTCTCATTATGTTCTTTGGTTTGCTTCGTCTGGGCTTCCATGAGCGTGGCGCGTTTGGACTGGGACGCCTCTTGTGGAAACAGGTGGGCTATTAGTGCTTCGCGCTAGCCGTGGTGTTCTCCGCTTATACGGTGGTCCGCGTTGACAAGGGTGTAATTTGGCTCTTAGTTGCCACTATCGCCGAAGTCCTGCCTGCGGTGAGTGGCTAGAGTCATGTGCCCCCTCCTTTTCGCTTATCGTGATATCATGTCGCAGGTGCTCCTCTGTTTAAATTTAAACGGTAGATTTATTTTTCTATCTATTCTGTCAATGAAGAATCGCTGATTGGACTCGATTCTGTTCGAAATATTAGATCCGTTCAACTTCGTGCGTTCTTATTTTTTCACTCATGCGGGTAGCCATGTGTGTTCAAGTTTGATGCCCCTTTGAATTACAGATGTTCCTGCCCCCTTCGATGGTCACCTTATCAATTGCTGCGACTCGAATCTATCGCAGTCTGGCAGACCATGCCTCCGGTTATACCGACCAGTAAGACATAATTTCACCCCATTCCTCTCAACGCTAACTGTGGTCGATGTTGTAGCCTGAGCGGACCTGACAGCAGCAAACGAAGTGGTCGCATAGAATGGAAAGCAAATAGAGTCCCCATCACGCTAAGCCGCATGGAGGTGGCCATAAATAGTAGGACATCCGATCAAGATCAGACGCCTCAAACGAGCCAGAACGGTTCGCTCGCCTATATCGAAGGACAGGTATGCGAAAAGCCTGGCGGACAACGCAAGCTTGAAGAAAACGTGGGATATCATGATGTGGAGTCTTAAACACAAGTCTCATCATGACATAGCTCAACGGCACCAGTTTCCTGCCTTGTACTTGGAATGTAGCCTTATGGACCTCGACCCATTTAGAGTAACTGTATTCTCATAATACAGTAATTACGACAACCGCGGAGACACGTATTGAACGCAAGAGTGGCTGCTGTCATCTGCTTCTCCAACACAATAAGGCTTTCTCGATTACTGTAGCTGGGGCCAGAAAAGGTGTGGGAAAATCTGCTCGCTTCCCACACGTTTGATCAGAGGCACCAGATCTTGAGCTCGATGCTGCCTCCGTGTGTTCTCCGATCACTGGAGTTGACTGGTGAGATGATGTCGCGTGGCTGCCCACATCGTTCCTGGGAGATTTGCGGTGCGCCGCACATGAGGAAGGCATGGCAGTGACGTTGATGGAGACAATGCATGCCCTCGGTTGAGACGAAATGCGTCGGCAATGATCTATTTCCGGATGCCCTGCTTGAGAATACCAAGCCACTGGCATATATTGCTACTACCCCCATCCATATGGGTTTGTCCTACTAACAGGTAAGCTCGTAACGCTGCTACTGCTCTTCAAAAGGATATGGGTTTGAGGTAGTAACTAACATCATAACAGACTAGGGTTGCCGCAGTTCGGTTCAGAACCAAAGTTCGAACCTGAACTTTTCCGAACCTGACCGAAGTTCGGTCCAAGGTTCGATGGCTGTGCCGAACCGGACCACAAGTCCGGTTCTGCGTTCGAGAAAGGCAGAACCGCCTTGAACCCGGTTCAAACCGAACTTTTAACTTCTCATGACTCTCATCCAATTTGGTGCTGGCAATGATCACAGTCTCACTGGCCTTCATGCTCATAATAGAAAGATGAAAGGAAGACTTTTTTGAGAGACCTAGAGAAGAGTCAGCAGCGATGCAGCGATCAGATCCGTGTGTTGGCTCGGCGGTTCGGATCAGTGTGAGGCGTGAGGCTTCATCGGGTGGGCGGCAAGGATGCAAAAGACAGGCAGAAGGGGAGGGGAAAGCGTATGCCGTCCTGAGACGGCGAGCACACAGAGAAGAAGAGATAGAAATGAGAGCTAAGATTCAAGGACCCGCGTGGTCGCTCTCTCCTTGACTAGCAAGGAGGCTGCTTAAATACATCATGAGTGCTACAGTACTAGAGGTCCGTGTCCGGCGAAAGTGATGTCCGGACAACTGTATGAAATATGTCAAAATGTCAAATAAGTGGTCAATAGCTAGGATACAGGGCTAAGGAATAAATTCGAGCGATGCACTCCCGGCGTGTGGTTTCGGCTAGCGTCGATCTTCGTCGTCCAAAGGCCGAAAGGGGAGGGCGAAACCGGAGCGAAAAGGGTGAGGAAGGGCTTTTGATTGCAGGAAAGCATCATATCCACTCGCTGTTGTCTTGCACCAGAGGTCGAGGGAGAGGTGATGAGCGTGAAGCGATAATAAAAAGGGAGTGTGTGAAGTGATGATAGACAAGCGTGTGAAACTGTACAGTTGTGGCTGGGCGCTCCGGTGTGGGCTGTTCCGTTGCTCTGTTCTGCACAGGGCGCTTGGACGGTGCACGCGCAGCCGCACTGCACACCTTACAAAATCAAAATTGATACTGCCCACAAACCTTCAAAAGCCACTGAACTTACTAAGCCCCACATCTCCCCTCTCACACCAAGCCCGCCGGCCTCAGCGCCCACAACCTTAGCTCTGAGCCTAATGAGCCTACTAACAGCATCGCGCATAGCAAGTTTCTCGCACGCACACAAATACACGCCCAATTTCGAGCATATGACATGGAAGGACACGGTCGTCATGGATGAGGTGCACTCGAGGCGCAGTGTCGACGCACTTGGGGTGCATGCCCACATCATTCGGCTCCGATCAACACTCATCTTTTTTTCATTCCCTTTTGATTCCTGCTCGCGCTCATCGTCCTCACACATCAAATGCGACTTGCCCTATGCACTCGCGCCCTCACTTAGTAGCTTTACCTTTGTACCTGTTTCACTTTCCTTTTCATCCTTTGTCCTTTCGTCCTCGGCATGCTTCACTCTGATCATACTATACCTCCTGATGTGTACATACAAAGAGTCCTGTATGTACTTAAGTCCCCTGTCTAGTGCCCGGAATGTTATTGCCATCGTCTCCAGCTCCTTCTTCCTCCTCTCGTGTGAGTGCAGCTGCACATCAGCCCCATCGCCGTCTTGTTCTGGTGCCGCCTCATCGCCCGGCCGTGTCGTCTTCACCTCTCGCGCCCCATTCCCGTTCGCTAAGGATCTCCGAGACTCGGGCAAAGAGTTGATGGATGATATCATGATATGATCTGCAGAATCGTCAGTATACACGTTGCAGTGCTGGGAGAGTGAGAAGGTACACACACGACGCGTGGTAGGCTGAGCTGCGATGAGCAAGAGTTCATCCTGAAAATACTTGAGTAACTTCGGTCCGAACCTTGCTGAACCTGAACTGGACCGTCCCGAACCTGAACCGATGGTCCAGTTCAAGGTTCAGGAAATTCCCTGAACCGAACCTGAAGTTCAGTTCAAGGTTCAGCAAAATACCTGAAGAACCGGACTGAACCGGACTTCGGCAACCCTATAACAGACTCATGATGTTACGATACACCCTCTCTATAAGTGCCAGTGCAATGCCACTGGCTGAGTGCGGACTGAGAGTCTGTCCAAATCTGAAACTCGTCCGAATTCCATCGTCCACTTTCCGTCAGGTACCCTCAAGAGTCAAGACAAACTAGCCGCGCCGTCATCAAATCCTCCGCAACTTTATCCTTGGAAGAATAGAGCACTCAAGATTCTCAGGATGTCTCGAAAATTCGACTCTCCGCTTCAAAAAGTAGATATGAGTGATCACCTGGACTAACACGAGGCCCCACGATCAATAGGCACTGTGGTCTTGACTGGAATTTCACAGCGATTCTCATCTTTTGCTTCTGTCACCTTGGATACAGACGAGATAACATCGAAGATTGTGGCATCGACAAAGTCACATCCAGGACAAATAAGGCTGTCGGACCGTCTCGGATGCTCCCATCTTATTGGAAAAACACTCGGGCTTGAATTCCTCTGCCATCGGGTAGCCGTACCCGCTAGGTGATGTCCCAGTCCCGGACGAGCTGGACACCGAGCTTTCCGAGTAGGAAGGTGGGACATAACTTGAAGGCGTCACCGTGGATGTACTTCCTGTTACGAGTAAGCCACAACCATATTGGTCAATAAAGGATGTGTCTATGATAGATGATGAATGATTACCTGTTCCTGCTGCGAAGGCCGGTAGCCGCCGCACAGTGCGGCCCAAAGGTCTGCCGCGGTTTGAGCATCCGAGTTGCTACGGCTCTGCCACATGCAAGAAGATGCAGCTTCGACGAGCGCGTCGTTGGTACAGACACATGTTGGATTATTGCTGCAACGTGTGGGGCTTGGAATGTGGCAATGGATGGAGGCACAAATCTGCGGCGGAAACGTGAAGAATGGGGGCCAGAGGTGTTGCAAACGCGCTTGAATGCGACGAGAAGGCCACGCTCTTGGACGCGTGGCACAGGAGGTGGGGCTGCAGCAGTCAGTTGTGAGGGAAGTGGCACAAGGACGAAACCGCCGCAGGACGCTAGGAAAGGAAACTCCTACTCAAGGTGCGGACCGGATTAACGGTCCGACATGTTGAAAACAATAGGGTGATTCACGTTGCGGTTTTTTGTTGGTTTTCTGGTTGGTTTTTTAGAGTGTTTTTTGAAGCCGGGAACTTCCGGGGTCCAAAAATCGAAGGTCCGTTTTTTGAGATGTGAAAGGAGCTCCGGAGCTGCTTTTGCATCGTTTTTAGCTGTTTTTTGCTTCTCTGTTTTTGGCCCTGGTTTGTCATCGACAAGTAGATTATCATAATAACGAAAAAAATCATAATAATGAAAAAAATTATTGCAAGCCTCTCCGGCTCTCCCCGACCATCTCCTTGTCATACACTCGCACACATACTATGGCAAAGGCCAGTAACTCCAAGAAGCCCACCTCGGAATCAAGCCAAACTGGAAAAAAGAGGGCTCTGAAGTCCAGCAAGCCTGCCGAGTCAAAGCCAAAACAGCTAGAATGGGGCAGTAATCCGACATGGATACAACGTGCCATCGAACATCTTACATGCGATGTGAAGTTCCGCCTTCGACTTTTCAGTGATACCACTTCAGGGGCTAAAGCAGAGGGCCGGTCGAAGGTACAAGCTTCAGAAAGCAAAATAGCACTTTACGGCGTACTGGCGGCTGCTGTCTTCAAAACCATCGACGATGAAGTCATTCGACAAGACTACGAGAAGGATCCCACTCGCTTCGCGCGGTCCACCCAACAACAGTTTCAACGGTACGTATACTGGCATTCAGGCTATCGCTACGGGCTGACTCTCTGATAACAGACTAAAAAAGACGTATCTGAAATATAGCCGCGAGATACAGGGAACAGGTGAAGGGCTGAAACGGACAGATGGGGAACATGCCAATCTGATCGGTGAGTCCACTTTCCGAAGTCGATACTTCAGGCCTAATAGAGGGATAATCAACAGAGCGAATTCGTGAGGAGTGGCCATGTTGGGATGACCTACATGCGTTCTGGAGCGAGTTGCCAAACTATAACCCTGTGGGGGTATCTACATCGACAGCGGGCCAAGATTTCGGAGCACATGCAGCAGCCTTGTTCATGAAGCCGAGTGACAAGGACGAGGAGCAAGTTAGTGATGCTCAAAGTAACCATGGAAGTGGAATACCAGACCTTGATTGCGTTGATCCGGGCTTAGAAACCCTGAGCCAGGACTGGAACTTGGATCGTCTTGAAAGGGACTTTGCTGCGATCCCAGCTGGTGGCTATAGTGGCACGAATCCGTATGGTAGCGAAGATACCAGCAAGGAAACGAAGGTGCGTCTTTGTTCCCATTCTGGCCAATCATGGGCGGCGTGACAGGTCATGACAGGAACTTGTACCATCTGTCGCCCAGCTGCCAGAAGACGCAACTACAGCATCTCAATCTCATGTCACCGCTACCAGCGCTGTGCAACACGATCTTATCAGCCGGTCTACTTCACGGAGCTCAACACCTGCACGAACGTCCAAGGACGACACAAAAGGCAAATCGAGCAAGAACCAAGCTCACACTATGATGAAGCGCAGCGTCCAAGATGCGTTCCGTGAGGATATTCATGTGCTGGAGTTGAAAGAGGCAGCCGAGCGTCGTGCACAGAAAAATGCCATCCGGTTGAAGGAACTGGAGCTTCAGGAGAAAAGGCAAGCGGCGAAGGTCAGAAAGATGGAAATGGACGCGGAGATCCAGAAGGCACAGCTTAACATGCTGAGCAACATGGCGAACATGTTTGCATCAGGCCCGATGGGCGCAGTAGGTGGGATCCATGCCGCGAATCATGCGGGATTGGGATCGGGACCATCAACGCAACTTGGTGGATCGTCTACGAGTCCAGCTACAACAGCTGATAGTTGGGTTCATTCCCAACATGCAAGTACGTCGAGCAGTGGCACTAGCCAGAGTGCCTTAACTCACTCTGAGTTTGACTTTCCTGCAAACAACTTCAACTTTCCGAGCTCATGGAAGCCAGGCGGTGATGTGGCATAACAGCGAACGGTGATGGGACACGCGAGAAGTGAAGATGATGCGGCCAAGGCTTGATCAGGAGAATGGGCGGGCATGCAGGCGGGCATGCAGGCGAGCACGAGGCTCAAACCCGGCACCATTATGGTGTTATTCTTGCTATTCTACTCGGACTCGTTATGATAGTCGACTACTAGTCCACTAGCAAATAGATCCTCTTTAACCCTCCTCCGCTTTCGCTGGCCCTGGGACTCATGACGGATTTGAGCGGCAACGCGATCCTCATCAGGTGAGCTGACTTCATCCGACGACAGACCGTCCAAAATGAGCTCTTCATTCCACTCCTCGTCGAAGTGTTCCGTCTCGATCTCGTGAATCATGGTGTGAATGACGATGCATGTTCGTATCCATGCGAGGGCGCGCTCGTGATCCAAGGCATTCTTGATCTGTTGGCGCAACCCTTTTAATGACTGAAACCGGCCTTTAATAAATCCTACAGCATGCTCGGATCGAATCCGAACCTTTTACCAGTTAGTTATGTAGTGTGGTAGACCGAAAAGTATGACATACATGTGAAACCCAGTAATTGAAGACCTTGTTATCCGGAGCGTTCGCAGCAGGCTTCTTGAATGGTGTGATGCACCAAGCCTCTATCGGATAGGCGGAATCTGCCCATATCCATTCTCCAGGTCCAATTAGGGTTGCCAAAGTCCGGTTCAGTCCGGTTCTTCAACAATTTTGCTGAACCTCGGACCGAACTTCAGGTTCGGTTCAGGGAATTACCTGAACCTTGAACTGGACCATCGGTTCAGGTTCGGAAGGGTCCAGTTCAGGTTCAGCAAAAGTTCGGACCGAAATTACTTGAGCATTTCCATTTTCCAGGATGAACTCAGGCTCGCCGCTCGCCGCTCAGCCTACCATGCAACCTGTGTGTACCTTCTCACTCTCCCAGCAGCATGTATACTGGCAATTCTGCAGATCGTGTCATCCATCGACTCTTTGCTGGAGTCTCGGAGATCAGCGTTTTTGCGCATGGCTTGCCATCTACCACGACCAACCCATATCAACAACCGCTCTGCACTAAAACTTAAAGGATCTCGGACTCGCCTACAAATGCCTCAAGAGAATTGCTGCCGAGCAAGACAACACATGTCGCGCCAATTGGCTTCACAACATGACCTCAAACTACACGGCCGATCAACTCGTCTTCCTGGACGACTAGCTCAGATTGCGCTCTCCACGAACAACAGGCTATCGTCGACGCTCGAAGATGGTGATCTCGTCGATGGCGCCAGCATGCATACAGGGCCAACAACCGTCCTCAATCGAGCGGTAATGGAGCACAATGTTCTTGCGAGCTCGTGGATATACAACAACATTTCCTTTAGCGGTTTTGGTGCGTTATTAGATCTCACACCTGGGGCCACGGAAACAATGGTGCGCAAGATGATCGAACAAGGCCCGGAGGCCGCCTCAAGGAACACATCGACCAAGTCGACAAATTACTGTAATCTGGTTTGAAGCGGCACGAGAAGAGAATGATGCGCAAGGGAAGGCCGGTGGACTGGGGGATGTGAACCAGGATACGGAAGACACTGGTTCATTGTTCACCAAATGATGGGACCAGCAGATCAGAATGACCGCTGCGCATGTGAGTAGTGCCATGCAAACAATTATTTTTGTTTATTGACGTTGAATCAAGGTCGAAACACTTGTACATCAGGAAAAGTGTCAGTACTTTTTCTTGTCTTTTAGTACTTTTTCATGTCTTTTTTGTCTTTTGTCTTTTAAAAAAGACAAGAAAGACAAAAAAGTCATGAAAAAAGCACAGAAAGACAAGAAAAAGTACTGACACTTTTCCTGATGTACAACACTTAGCCCAGGTGTTATCTCCCCGGTGTCCTGTTCTTTCGACATGTTGGACATCCAATACAACATTGGCAATGTCGCGGCCGATGTCAATCTGAGAGTGGGCTTGTACGCTTGATGGCCGTTCACATGTAATCTTAGCAGACTGTAAATCAGCATGTAATTGGTAGCCTAGAGAAATGCAAGTAACGATGCTTGTATATACTATACAATGCATGAATGAATGAAACCCCCACTACCTCACTGCACTGTGCCTCCTTCAATCTTTCTCCGTTTCTTCGCACGCTCACGCTTTGTCTCCAACTCATGCCACTCGCCTTCCAACGACGATAATCCAGTTGGCATCGGGATTTCCCATCACCATTGTACCCATCAATGGGCCCTTCCCCGGCACGGCTATCATACTCCTCTTGTGTAGAATAATTTCTAGTATTCTCGAATTTTCAACTTTTTTCGCAATTTTCAAACCGCCACAAAACATTTGAGACAAGAATTTCCGGAATGGGTGTATTACTCGCGTCCACTGGAGCACCCTGGACCGTTACATGGCGCCGATCTGCCAATGCCGCCCTGCAGACCACCAAAGTTGCCCAGGCCCGTGCCAAGACCTGGCTTGTGACAAGTTGGCACAGTACAAGAAGTGATGATAGTAGTACTGTTGTTGCAGCTACTACTATGGTCCCAGAGTTGCAGAGGTGGCATCGTGATCACCACCACACATCGCCTACATCTACATCCATATCGTCCGCCCCGTCTGCCTTGTCAACTTCACATGTGCTCCAGGCACACTACTGCCTGTTATTCCTTGCACTGCGCGTGCGTGCTGTATATGCGTGCATTCCAGGGCTTCAATACTCGAGTTGTCGTTTGCCCCTTGTCTTGTGTGGGTGGTTGAGACGAAGCAGTGGTGGCTGAGAAATGAGCACTTAGTGGTTGAGTGCGAGGTCACAGGAAACAAAAGAGAATAGAAAAACAACTTGCCATGATGTGTGATACTGCGACTGCTCAGTGCGCGTGAGAAACTTGCTATGCGCGATGCTGTTAGTAGGCTTGTTAGGCTCGGAGCTAAGGTTGTGGACAGTGTCGATTTTGATTGCCAGCACCAAATCGGACGAGACTCACGAGAGTATAAGAAATTAAAAGTTCGGTTTGAACCGGGTTCAAGGTGGTTCTGCCTTTCTCGAACGCTGAACCGGACTTGTGGTCCAGTTCAGCACAGCCATCGAACCTTGGACCGAACTTCAGTCAGGTTCGGAAAAGTTCATGTTCGAACTTTGGTTCTGAACCGAACTGCGGCAACCCTAGGTCCAATAAGGTGCTGTCTCTTGAGAACGGTGTGCGAGTCTTGGAAGGCGGTGGAATCATGCGTGCTGCCACAATGTCCGATGACATAATCGATTATGCGGAGATTCGGGAGGGTGATGAGCTGCCGGTGACAAGCCTATCAGTACGCAAGAGGGCCGTTTGGCTTTATGCTCACCTGAACATTTAGCGAATAGTTTGACTTTCGATCGAAGTATGCTTCGCCATGATACCCTGGCTTTTCAGCCAGAGGAACCAGAGTGCCATCCACAAAGATACAGCCATTCCTCCATGCGACGCAAGTGGCGGCTTCGACCCACTCCTTCGCGTTTTCCTTCTCGCGTGCACTTGGCCACCGGATTACAGCATCATGAAGGGTGAGGAATGCTGTTATCACCCGTCGCGTTGCGTTAACGATTATCCCGGCTGATGTACCTGCCCATTGCGCGATAGCCTCCACAGAGGCTGCATTCCCATGGTGTCCGAAGCGAAAGAGTGAGATTGCAAGCTGTTCGTCAAGAGGCATCTGATCTTGTGGTCCATCGCTCACGAAAGCGGGATCACCTTCGATCCTTTTGATGAGTTCATCAAATGTCTCGGGGTTGACTCGGAGATTTTGTCGGAATCGTTTATGGTCGTCCTCCTTATACAAGACGAGAACCAAGTAGAGCTGTGATAGTTTGTGGACGCGATTTGGGAAGAGAACGCGGGTGGTTGTGAGGTAGTTGATCCGTTCCTGAAGGGCTGCTAACCGCCTTATGAAAAGCATGTCTTCCTCGGCATCTGTGGACAGGTCATCATCAGAGTCTGCTTCATAGCCAGCAGCTATATCATCTTGAGACTCGGAGGACAACGAGGATATGGAAGACAGGGAAGATGGTGAGGAATCGACGTCCGAGTAGTCAGAGCCCAGCTGACTCCGCAGGGGCTCCATGTCCGAACTCCCATCGCTCGGGTCCGAGTCACCAGTTGCACGACGGCGTAGCTCTTGCAGCTTTCTTGCATACACAAAGGCACCTCGAAGAAGTCGCTGTCGAACTGGAAGTGTGGGCATGGCATGCGGACGGAAAAGGCTGCGCCACCCTACAGCATGACTCCGCAATATTTACTTTATTTATTTGACATATATGATATATTTAATAAATATATTTTATCGCACTTTAGCCTCTCTGGAAGCGACAAAGTGTAAAAACAGAGATCTGTGTTTCGGAACGGCGGAGGAGGGGGGTTTCACGTTGGACCTTTTTTGGGGGCTGTTTTTGACGAGTTTTTAGCAAAAACTGAATTGAAACCTTAAGGAAAACTGCCAAAAATCCACCAAAAAAAATGCCCAAAAATGCCCAAAAAACGCCAAAAAACCGCAACGTGAAACCCCCTAATCGCGACTCCGTCACAGGCCACAACTCGCCCTTCGCATTTCTTTTCTCGAGACCTACATGTTGCTCTTTTCGCAAGGACCTCCAGTCGCAACAGAATACAATCACACACGCATCGCTGCCCGTATTTCGAACCTGCATGGCCTCGATGAATACATCGCTGCTCATTAGAGACTGTAGGAGGTTATTTGCTAGGTCTCGCAACACCTCAAGGAATCAGGACTTAATGGGAAGGCGTCGGTCTGCGCAAAGTCACTAGCATGATGGTCGAGGCAGTAATTGGAGGGGTGCTTCATCAATTTGTCAGTCACATATCTTACTCACCCCTTTGGCGCTAGAGCTTACCAACTGCTAGGGAGCCTCGTTCACGGGCTTTTCCATGCTCGGGTGCTTCCATGCCCATTTATTACGACCGGGCTCGCGATATTTTCTTGATAAGCCGTGTCTGCTAATTGTTCAGGTTACACCTATCTAGTCTCTTTGGTCAGAGTGCACCACTCACTGAAGCCAGGACATATTACTGGGATCGTATCGTTTATGCCATGTTGTATGCCACCCCGCCCTCTTGCTGCTGTGCGAATTATAGAGATCGAATGCCCCGAGCTTGATTGATCGGTCCCACGCTCCTGCCGTCAATTATATCAGCGGCATTCATCGATGCGGGAGAAGATACAATTGTTTCAGCCTCATATCATTCGGTGCCGATAAAAATGTCGGTTTCCGTGACCGGGCGTAGCGCTAGCAACAGTGGCGCCTTACGGTCTCATCAACATGACACGACATGACAAGTCTAAGGTGTATATATACATTACAGTACTAGTACATCGAGTGGCCATTGCATCCGAGTCAAACTAACTTCTCCCCACCTTCCACCCCATTATATCTCCCCCAGGATGGTTAATTACCATGATCCCGTTGTAGTCCTGCAGGATAGTTGTGCGTACACTTTTGAAGCAAAGTACATGGGCTCGGGGAGCCAACTGACTTCTTTTGACAGTGGCAGCGTCGAAAATCTGGCATGCTGTAGCTGGACTCTATTTGTATGTCTGCCCCGCCGGGCGCTCGACTCATAACATATTCAGTAATAATAATCCGGTTCTTATCTCTAGCTGGGAGTTCGTTACCACTCTCGATTTCGAGTGGAGTGTCATCCGAGGGCATCGCCCCTTCCGTTGGACAATATGGGTTCGTATCAATACACTATTTCTGTTTGATTTCGTTGCCCGGGTCCGGGCGCTGGACTAATCTATCCCGTTTGGCAGATCTACACCACTACGCGCATATCCACTCTCATCAGCGTCATACTTGCCCTGGTGGGTGCTAACGCTACGGGTCGATATAACTGTGAGGTGTGTATGTTTCACATCGGCTTCATATGCGGCTGCGACCTGATAGGCCATGATCCGAAGGTTAGGGTTGTTTTCCTATTTGTGAGTAAACCCGTACGATGCATCTAATCTCAAGGGAAACAATGTCTGGCACTCCTGCTTTTTCGAGTCTCTAGTTCTCTGGGTATCTAGCCATTGTGTGCGCTTCTCTCTTGATCGTGCTCCGCATGTACGTCCTGTTCCCCTGATTCGATTATCTTTTCTTGAATTAGACACTCACGGGACTGCCAGTCTCGCCATTTGGAACAAGAAGAAGATTATCATAGCGATCGCAGCTGGTGCTTGGGGAATCAACGTTATATTCGAGATTCAAGGTAAGCTCCTTCCTTCTGCGGAAGTTCAGAAATCCCCATTAATATAAAACATTCCATTTTACCAGCCATCGTGCGGGTGAATGATCAACCTGAATTGTAGTTGGACCTTCTGTGACTCATTCCTTCCTAGATCCGCGCTATACAGGTACCTGGGGCTACTTGTTCGTTGTCGAACCTGCATATTTCCGAGCTCAACATGCTCGTAACCCTCGCCACCGACATCATCTTACTTCTCATTATGTTCTTTGGTTTGCTTCGTCTGGGCTTCCATGAGCGTGGCGCGTTTGGACTGGGACGCCTCTTGTGGAAACAGGTGGGCTATTAGTGCTTCGCGCTAGCCGTGGTGTTCTCCGCTTATACGGTGGTCCGTTGACAAGGGTGTAATTTGGCTCTTAGTTGCCACTATCGCCGAAGTCCTGCCTGCGGTGAGTAGCTAGAGTCACGGTCATGTGCCCCCTCTTTTTCACTTATCGTGATATTATGTCGCAGGTGTTCCTCTGTTTAAATTTAAACGGTGGATTTATTTTATCTATCCATTCTGTCAACGAAGAATCGCTGATTGGACTCGATTCTGTTCGAAATATTAGATCCGTTCAACTTCGTGCGTTCTTATTTTTTACTCGTGCGGGTAGCTATGCGTGTTCAAGTTTGATGCCCCTTTGAATTATAGATGTTCCTGCCCCCTTCGATGGTCACCTTATCAATTGCTGCGACTCGAATCTATCGCAGTCTGGCAGACCATGCCTCCGGTTATACCGACCAGTAAGACATAATTTCACCCCATTCCTCTCAACGCTAACTGTGGTCGATGTTGTAGCCTGAGCGGATCTGACAGCAGCAAACGAAGTGGTCGCATAGAATGGAAAGCAAATAGAGTCCCCATCACGCTAAGCCGCATGGAGGTGGCCATAAATAGTAGGACATCCGATCAAGATCAGACGCCTCAAACGAGCCAGAACGGTTCGCTCGCCTATATCGAAGGACAGGTATGCGAAAAGCCTGGCGGACAACGCAAGCTTGAAGAAAACGTGGGATATCATGATGTGGAGTCTTAAACACAAGTCTCATCATGACATAGCTCAACGGCACCAGTTTCCTGCCTTGTACTTGGAATGTAGCCTTATGGACCTCGACCCATTTAGAGTAACTGTATTCTCATAATACAGTAATTACGACAACCGCGGAGACACGTATTGAACGCAAGAGTGGCTGCTGTCATCTGCTTCTCCAACACAATAAGGCTTTCTCGATTACTGTAGCTGGGGCCAGAAAAGGTGTGGGAAAATCTGCTCGCTTCCCACACGTTTGATCAGAGGCACCAGATCTTGAGCTCGATGCTGCCTCCTTGTGTTCTCCGATCACTGGAGTTGACTGGTGAGATGATGTCGCCCACATCGTTCCTGGGAGATTTGCGGTGCGCCACTCATGAGGAGGACATGGCAGTGACGTTGATGGAGACAATGCATGCCCTCGGTTGAGACGAAATGCGTCGGCAATGATCTATTTCCGGATGCCCTGCTTGAGAATACCGAGCCACTGGCATATATTGCTACTACCCCCATCCATATGGGTTTGTCCTACTAACAGGTAAGCTCGTAACGCTGCTACTGCCTTCCAAAAGGATATGGGTTTGAGGTAGTAACTAACAGACTCATGATGTTACGATACATCCTCTCTATAAGTGCCAGTGCAATGCCACTGGCTGAGTGCGGACTGAGAGTCAGTCCAAATCTGAAACTCGTCCGAATTCCATCGTCCACTTTCCGTCAGGTACCCTCAAGAGTCAAGACAAACTAGCCGCGCCGTCATCAAATCCTCCGCAACTTTATCCTTGGAAGAATAGAGCACTCAAGATTCTCAGGATGTCTTGAGAATTCGACTCTCCGCTTCAAAAGTAGATATGAGTGATCACCTGGACTAACACGAGGCCCCACGATCAATAGGCACTGTGGTCTTGACTGGATATTCACGGCGATTCTCATCTTTTGCTTCTGTCACCTTGGATACGGACGAGATAACATCGAAGATTGTGGCATCGACAAAGTCACGTCCAGGACAAATAAGGCTGTCGGACCGTCTCGGATGCTCCCATCTTATTGGAAAAACACTCGGGCTTGAATTCCTCTGCCATCGGGTAGCCGTACCCGTTAGGTGATGTCCCAGTCCCGGACGAGCTGGACACCGAGCTTTCCGAGTAGGAAGGTGGGACATAACCTGAAGGCGTCACCGTGGATGTACTTCCTGTTACGAGTAAGCCACAACCATATTGGTCAATAAAGGATGTGTCTATGATCGCGCTTCAGGTAGCGGGAGTAAAGGTTAATCTGCTGATACGCGAACTCATGCTGCTCGGCCTGAAACTTGAGGAATGGTTCGTTGCTCATGACAGCTTCTCCGGAAGAATTTCCAGCGGAACCGCCGCCGCCGCCGCGAGAGGAAAGAGAGATACCCACACCATACACTTGCGCAGCATCGAGCCTCCGGCTGTGAAGGTAATAAGGGACTAACGGCTGGACGGGTGATGCCCAAAGGCAGTGATGAGGCCCTAAAGGAGTCTGGAATGGATTTTTCGCACAGGCGCCTAAGGATGATACACGAGAGAGTTTCTCCTCAGGAGAGGGGAAACGAGGCGGATTTCTTGTCGTCCAGGGCGTCCAGGTGGGATCAGGCACGTAGGGCAATCTGTTGTTGAAGATGGTGCCAGATTGAGAGTGTTTGTGCTGGAAGTGGGTGTGGTGGGTGGCCGTGTTGGTGGCAAGGTGCGGTGTGGTCGTGTCAGGCAGGCCACCGTGACGACAGTACGACCTGTCACGCGTCATGTGTCACGCTAGTGACTGCGACGCGTTGGTTTTTTATTTATTTATTTCGCTTTGCTTTTGTCCTTGCTCCCTAGCACCTCTTCATCCATTCTGTGCCGACGTCACTGGCATCACCCTCCGTTTTCTTCTAATCTCGCCACCTCTACGTAACCCCACTCATACCGTACGTCCTCCAACTCGAGCAGACTCGACCCATAGTCAGTCAGTCTTGGTTGGATCTGTCGTTGACCCTACACCCTCTCCGCGCCCGTGGACATCAAGTGCCTTGTTGTCACCCCACCTCACCCTCGCTGGCATCACCCGCATCTGCCCTCACCAACACTAGCAGTAACACCAGCCCATCCACAAACAACATTACTTCTGACACCTCCCCTGTCCCTCGTGTGACCGATATGCATTCACCACCAGACGCTCAATCACTCCCTGCCCCAGACATCGTACAAGATTTCAAGCAATCGCCATCCACTAGAACACTTCACACAGGACACATCGCAGTTGGTGCGTAAACGTGAGAGCTGGACACGCATCGCATATATCGTTGGTGAGACAGAACCGGATAAGGCAGCTGCGCCTGTGGACGCTACTGTTTCTGCAGTCGGTGCGGAACATGCGGACAAACTCGATGACTGCCAGTGAGCTTCTTCTTTCTTATCTCCTACGCACAACGCTCATCCCTAGTGTCGCAGGGAAACACGAGGGCTGGCCTGCGGTCATCAAGTCAGGACATACAGCCCTCATGCGCGCCGTTAGTCGGTTAAACCCGCAGCAGCGGGCTGTCTCGCTCGAATACCAGGTGCGTCTAGAAATGAGGAGCGGAGCAGCGCCAACCCACATACCGAGTTTAAATAGGGGTCGTCAATTGGGGCGTACAGTGCCGCTTGGCTCGGCGAATTCATCCTCTCTGGGAAAGGGGTTAGCCCTGAGGCATTGCTTAACGCGCCTAAATCCCGTCGCGCGGCAACGCCAAATCCATTACCCAACACGTTAAAGATACTGTTCCCGACGCGGGAGTGGGTCCGTAGTAGCGTGCCCCTTCTTTGCCCCCATCACTCTCAATGCATCTCTTGTCCCAGCAACCCGGTGAAAAACACAAGCAAGGCGCGGAATAAGCTGCCCTGGTAGTCCCTCTGAACAAGCGCCATGTCTCTGGATCGTCGTGCTCGATGATAAATAGGCTTCCTGCGGGCCTCCCTGCCAACATCCAATCTCCAGGTGCGTATGTGCATTTTTTTGGTCTTCATAAGTGAGGTGATGTTGATCCGTGCTCGGTACCAGTAATGCCTACTAGATGTCGTGGTGATCGACGCAACGTTCACACCCGAGGAACGCTCTATCCGAGAAACACTGCAGGCAAATTCGGTGTACTCAAAAAGTAAGTGAACCACCATCCCTCTGTTGGCATTTAAAAAAAAATCAATTCCACTATTAGCATTAATTGCTGGGCATGATTTCCTCGTGCGTGGCCAAGAATCCTGATGTGCTGACTGCTTGTTCTCTAACTGGCCCACACGCCCGCCATTGATGGCAGAGAATAGGGTTCACCTTGACAAACGCTTCGTCGATTTTAATGAGATCAGGTACGAGATCAAGCAGATGTTCCGCGTTGCTGGCCAGAACAAAGGCATCTCCAAGCTGCCAATACATCTGAAGATATGCAGCCCTAATGTGCTCAACCTTACCTTGGTCGATTTGCTGGGGCTCACAAAGGTGTGTTTGTCTTGGTGACTCCAATTGCAGAAATCGAGCTCGACGACATTGAAGGGTTGTGAGATTGCCCTGGGTTCAACACCACAGTCAAGGCAACTAGACCTATTGTAAGTTGTTGCGAGTGTGCGCTCTATTGCATGCAGTTGACTCTACTTTATACAGTCAACATAGGTCAATTATACCTGCTGAAGACATCATTACTCTTGTGCTCAACATTTCCCGTATCATCTTGTCTCGGTCTTGTCTTGTTTCTATTTACTTATGTGATTTGGCAGCGATGCTGAATGGACAATATAGCCGTCTGCCGACGGTAGATTGGCTAGCTCATAGTTATTCTAATATACTCTCGTTTATCGGGAATAAAGTGTGATAAAGTGTGATAAAAGATGCTAGATTAGGGGCGGTAAGCTAGCGACGATAATGTGAAATTATTGTAATCTGGCATAAATTACAGCACGCTAGCATTCACTAGCACTCGCTAGCAACCATGCAATTCCCTGATGTTGGATGACGAGAACTACCATCGGGAGGACCTTAGCCGACTTGCGTAAAGGCGGAAGATCACAAGAAAGACAGATGATCACATGGGTAATTTTCAAGATATACGTAGCCTGTCCGCGTGGTCCACAACCTTATTCCTGTGACGAAAAGAAGAGGTAGTGGTTAATGGTGTACTAGTACGCCCGCGGTCCCGGCCCGGGGGGTTCCAAGTTGGAATTCGCGTTCGTCCGAACATGACGTCGTGGCCGAGAACGAAAAACTGGCAGTTTTAGATTAGCAGAAATAAGAACGATTTCTTTTGGCATTGAGAGTGTCAGTTATAATTCCCTGAAAGTATGGTTTTATACCCAGAAGTGCTAGTGCTCAACTGAGAGGAAGATGGGCCCCTGCGTATTTGATGTTCACATCGAGATCCAGAGTCGTCTAGCTTGTATGGCACTTGCGTTGAGTGAAATTGGTTCATTTCACACTACATCCCCAACTCAGTTGTCTCCATGGTGAAACGGATTGGTCTTCAGGTTGCTGATGTCTGCAGTAGTGTTTCGGCAGCTCCAGCTAAAGCTCGGCTAAAGCCGGCGCCTGAGTCGGCTAAAATGCTAGCCGAGCCGCGCCGCATGTCACCAAGCTGACCTTTTTAGTCGACTTGGGAAAATCGGCGCAAGCCATTGAAAGCCGGCGCAAGCCGGCTCCACGTCACCCGTTGCCATTATGAGCACCCCCCCCCCCCTCAAACGCTTCTCTACCGCCTGGGACTCCTGTTCACACACGGAGCACCACCACTGACAGGTATATCGACAGATATGAAGATAGAACTTCAATTTTTTCCCGTCTTGCAACTGAAATGAGCCCTTTTTTCGTTGGACCGATAAGCGCGGAAGCCTTTTTGAATCGTTTCCTACCCCCTCCCTCGGATCCCTCCTCTGTTCCCCAATTCCCCACGGGATTGTTCGACGATTTCATTAAATCGCTCTCACAAACGGAGAGTGCATCGTATGATAAATTTGTGAGTTCTGACCCACGTCGCCCACCGCACTTGTTCTGTGACTAATCCTACCCTTTTAGATTGAAGCCATTTCTCCGCATGTCCCAAGTTTAATCATAGTCAACACATCCCGTTCCTCAGACAAAGCACCGCGTGGCAAATTCCATCTCAAACTGAAGCCCGACTGCTCGGTATATATGCATGGGAAAAGGACAAAAGATGATCTCGACCTCTCTCGCGTGGATTTTGTCATCGAGATGAAATCGGAGGCGGACCCATTTGTCCTCAAAGTTCCGTCTAACCCCAGGGACCACACTTCCAACAGCGGCGACGACTTAAACTCCTTCCTACACCTGACATCTGGTTCACGATCAAATCTAGGCCAGATCACGGCGTATGCCACGGCGATAATGAGCGCTCAGTACCGCACACATACATTCTCGGTTCTCATTATGAAAGACTATGCAAGACTCATTCGATGGGACCGTAGTGGTGCAGTCGTCACCGAACCGATATATTACAATTCGCAACCACACCTTTTCGACTTTCTCGTCCGCTATGGTATCGCAGATTCCGAAGTTCGCGGCCATGATTCTACGGTTCACTCATCATCCACCCCGGAAGAAATTGCACTTGCCAGAGCCATCGTCCCTGAACTGAAAGACGTGGAGTCGTTTCTAGTCCTAACCATACCAGATGATTCAGATCGACCGTCAGAGCGCCGATATATCATCTCCAGCCCAGAACCTCGACCGGATATCCCCGTAGGTCGGTGGACTCGGTCGTTATTCGCCTTGGATGTCAAAGAAAGGCGTCGTGTCCTCGTCAAGGACTCTTGGCGTGTCCTTTTGAAGGACATCAAACCAGAAGGGGAGCTCTATGATCTGCTCCATCGGGGAAAAGTTGACAACATTCCTTCCTGCTTATCGGCTGGTGATGTTGGCGCCGACATCTATCACCAAACTCAAACTCACAAAGTCGGCAACGACATGAATTATAAACTAACTCCTCATCGGCACTACCGTATTGTCCTAGGTACCATAGGGAGGAAGTTGGAGGAATTCAAATGTACTCGGGAGTTTGTAAATGCAATGTATGCTGCCCTGAAAGGTGAGATGACTATTTTCTTAGCAGTTTGTCTATGTAACCTGATTCACATTGTAGCTCACAAAGCTGCTCATGACATTGGGATCCTTCATCGAGACATTAGTCCAGGAAATATCTTGATCGCCTGCGACGATGAATTGGACCATAATGACCCGCATGAATCGAAGATTCAGGGCGGATTACTCATCGATTGGGATCTCTCCAAGGTGATCGACCGAGATGACGAACACAGTGGCAGTACCGCACGCCAGCAAACACGCACTGTAAGTTATTACATGACCCAGTATTCCCGACTCCTGACATATCTTTCCGCCAGGGAACCTGGCAGTTTATGGCTGCTGAGCTTATCGAACGCCCCAAGATCCGCCACACATTCAGTCATGACCTTGAATCATTTTTCTGGGTTCTTATGTGGATTGTTGTGACACGGGTGCCAACTACCTGGGATGAGAGCGCACGCTCAATTTTCATCAACGGGGTGATGAACCCAAAGGTATATTCTAACATCGGAAGCACAGAGAAGTCGACGTGGCTGAAAGCAGGTAATCCGCTGAGGGAGAAAGGATTTCGAATTCGCGACAATCCTATCCTTCACGAGCTTGCGATGGAATTGTATGATTCTGTCGCCGGCCAATATCGTCCACGGCCATCAGACCAAGCGCCGCCTACAAAGCTCAACCCCTACATACTCTCTGGTCGTAGTCTACGCAAGAATCCAGAGGAAGAAGACAAGAATTATGAAATAGGGTTGACGTTTTTGAAGGATTATGACACCCTGCTCAAGCAATTCGAGCAGGCCCTTAACGCCGAGTGGCCCTCCAATGACAAGGCCAGTCCTCAGAGTATTGCACGATCGAATGCTTCGATCCACTTCTATTCCCAATCACAATCCAAGCGGTCGAGGCCTGTAGCGGATGAGGGGGGTCCCTTTAATAAGGTGTCTGGGAGCAAGCGGCGGCAGGGTTAGCAGTGGTTACTATGTTTCTCTCGTGTTTGTTCTGTACGTAAGTTACTGCCTAATGTGCCGTTCAGTATGATGTGATCCGATCCAATCCGATCTGGGTATTTCTGAGTCATGAATCGCGTGATTCAATTGAACGTACGCGACTCAATTTGAACGTACGGTGACTCGACTGACATCGTGGCATGTGCACGCCCATTCACCCTTCTTACTTCCCAAGGTCCTCATCTTGTCTTTGTTATTCCGTTCACTTTCACTCAGTATCCAAAAAAGAATGCTGTATTTAGCGCCAAGATTACAAGTCTACAACACCACATTTTCACTTTGAGTCGTTCGCCCAATGCTTGGTGACAGACCCGCAATCCAACGTCAATGTCATGGACGTAATCTATTTGGTCATTTTGGTCATTTCCCGTGGAGTGCCTGTGGGTAGCGCAAGTCTCGGCCCACAAGCAATACACTGGCCTTCGGGATTTTAGGCCATAAATCCCCCGTTCTCTCGATTCCCCATTTCTCTTGAATCCCCCGTTCTCACTGATCCTTCGTTTTCTCTTCGTGCCATGGCTCCGTGCAAGACAGAACAGCCCCTTGAACCGTCATCAGTAGCTGCACCTGTGGCTGTGGGACGAGCCAATGCCAAGGATGCTTCTCGTTGTTCGAGTGCATGTCCCGTTGGCTCGTCTCTGACTCAACCAAAGGTGACTTTCCTGGGCTCTCTACGTACCTTGAGTCTTGAGACTTACTGGTTAATCCAAGGCAACTACCACCCAACTCGACGCAGTCGCCAATGCCAAAGAATTCGACTTGCAGGGGAAAGACGGTGACGACGAGATATCCGACACATCTGGTCCTCCAAATCCCTTGTCTGAGCTAGAGCCTCAGAACACGGGTTCCCAACAAGCTGACCCCCTCAATGGGCCCGTTGACGTGATTGCAACCCTCGATCTCCTGTACTTCTTCACTGGTATTGAACAACCCACTCAAGGCGGCCCAATAATTTTGAAGCAAGGTCCGCCTCCACCTAAAGTCTGCAAGCTATGCTCGTATGTACAGACTTTCTGATATCCATTCTGCTTTCTTATGACAAACAGCGAGAAATATGGATTCGATAAGTCTATGCTCCCCGGTGTAGCCAGATATATCTACGGGCCAACCACCGCAAACACGAATCTCCGAAGGCATCTCTACCAAGCACACGCTGAGGAGTACGACAAAGCGGTCTTGGAGTATAAATGGACATATAAGCTATCGAGCGAAGTTGGCAATGCATCCACCCACGCTGCTCGAGCATCTCGTAGTTGCAGATGATCAGGTGAGTCCCGACGCTCAGTTAATTCAAGACGGTCCTTGACAACGAGTGGCCCTCCAGTGACAAGGCCAGCTCTCAGCATATTCTGCCATGTAAATATGGTTTGCATCACCCATTCCGGTTCCAAGCGGTCGAGGTCTGTGGCCGAAGAGAAGGCTTTTTATATGGTGTCGGCGAGCAAGCGGCAGGGTTAGCAGTGGTGCAGTGGTATAGCAGTGGTACTGTTGCATCTCTCACGTTTGTACTGTATGTGCGGCGTGCGTTGCCTGTCTGTCCAGTGTGATGTGATCCGATCCGAGTATTCTGAGTCATGAATCTGATTCACATGAACGTACGCGACTCAATTGAACGTACACGATCTAACCGATAACGGTTGACAAGACTGACATCGTGGCATGTGCACGTGCACTCCCTTCGCTGCTTGCGGCTCACCCATTCACTGCCCATCTTACTTCCCAAGGTCCTCATCTCGTCTTAGTTATCCTGTTCACTTGCACTCACTTTGGGTTTAGCGACCGTCAGAACGCCATCAAAGTATCGTTCCCAGGCCCAGCGGTTCGGCGCTTGCACAGTGCACACATTTTGATTTTGAGTCGCTCGCCCAATGCTTGCCGACGGACCCGCAATTCAACGTCAATGTCATGGACGTAATCTATTTGGTTATTTTGGTCATTTTCCGTGGAGTGCCCGTGGGTAGCACAAGTCTCGGCCCACAAGCAATGCACTGGCGTCACAAATCCCCTGTTCTCTCGATTCCCCATTTCTCTTGAATCCCCCGTTCTCACTGATCCTTTGGTTTCTCTTCGTGCCATGGCTCCATGCAAGACAAAACAGCCCCTTGAACCGTCATCAGTAGCTGCACCTGTGGCTGTGGGACGAGTCAATGCCAAGGGTGGTTCTCGTCGCCCGAGCGCACGTCCCGTTGGCTCGTCTCAGACCCGATCAAAGGTGATTTTTCTGGGCCCTCTATGTACCTTTAGTCTTGAGAGACTCACCAGTTAATCTAGGCAACTACCACCCAACTCGACGCAGTCGTCAGTGCCGAAGAATTCGACTTGCAGGGGATAGACGATGACGACGAGATATCTGACATATCTGGTCCTCCAAATCCCTCGCCTAAGCTAGAGCCTCAGAGAACGAGTCCCCAACAAGCTGACGCCCTCAATAGACCAGTTAAATCAAATGTAGCCCTCGATCTTGTGCACTTCTTCACTGGCATGGGTCGTACTAGAGGCAAGCGTTCTTCGAACGGAGAAACGCCTCCACCTAAAATCTGCAAGCTATGCTCGTACGTACGGACTTTCGAATATCTATTCTGTTTTCTTACAACAAGCAGCGAGATATATGGCACCGATAAGTCTACGCTCCCCGATGGTGTAGCTAATTATATCTACGGGCCAAATACCGGAAACACGAATCTTCGACGGCATCTCCGCCAAATACACGCTGAGGAGTACGATGGCGCTGTTTTACAGCACAAGTGGTCATATAAGCTATCGAGCGAATTGGGCGATCCATCTACCCAGGATGCTCGCAACAAACGCGACCCCGAGCTCCCATCATTTTCACCAGAGGCGTTCCTGGAGCATCTCGTTCGCTTCGTAGTTGCAGATGATCAGGTGAGTCCCGACGATCTCGCGTGCTTTCACACTCTCACTAGTCTTCAGTCGATTCGTGTTGTAGAATGCCCCGAGTTTCGACAGATGTGTATGGTTCTTTGCAAGACTCTCGTTGACGCCGACATCCCTCGCCGCGATAAGATGAGGGAAGCAGTCATCAGTGAATGGCGGAATTCATTCGAACGGTTGAAATCGGACCTTTCTGTGGGTATAGTCATTTTGTCTTTCCGCTTTGTCAACTGTCTTCGGTCATAGAAATCCTGCGGGCGGATCAGTTTCACTTCAGACGTCTGGTCAAACGCGAACCTAGAGGCCTACTTAGCGTTGACCGCACACTGGATCTCAAGTGACGAGTCAAGTGGACGCCTCGCACTTAATGCTGCACTTATCGGCTTTCATCGCCTCAAGAAGAAACACACAGGCGTCAATATAGCGAAGAATATCTTACACCTACTTGATCGAGCTAATGTTACACTCAAGGTATGTATTTCATATGATATCTATTCGCACGTTTGCCTTACTCTTTGTAGATCGGCCACTTTACGCTCGACAACGCCGAGAACAACGCTGTAGCCATGGAAGAGCTAGAGTCTCTGCTCGCCGAACGTGAGGCGTTCGCCACAGCTGACTTCGATCACCTTAAACATCGCGTCCGGTGTTACGCACACATCATTAACATCTGTTCGTCTCACGTCATTTCATCGATGACGTCTGTTTCAAAGGGGTATCTCTCCGAGCTCAAAGTTGCCGTCGATTCAAACCACATAGATTGCGATGACTCCGAGGATGAATTGGATGGTGGTGACATTGATATTGGTGATCACCATATTGACGAGTTGAAGCTGGGTGATTGCTACGATGACCATTCTAACCTTAAGGAATGGGTTGCGGGTATCAAGCGCGATCCCCTCAGGCGTGCTCGCAGAATTATTCGTCTTTTACGCTCTTCGGACCAACGCAGGGAAGGCTTTCGTAAGTTCATCCAAGACGGAAACGAACGACAATGGTTCTCTGAAAAAACTCAGAGTGGCAAACGTCGTATCGTCCAAGTTCCCGAGCTTCAACTTCTGAGGGATGTGAAGACGAGGTGGGATTCGGTTTTTATGATGCTGCGACGTCTAAGAGTTCTCCGGCCGGTAAGTTCATCTCAGCGACTGGACGGTGTTACAGTGGAGACTAATCAAATATCTAATGTAGGCTCTCGATCGGTATCTTAACACTGAATTGGTTGACTTCTCCGATTGGAAGCTGTTGGAAATTGATTGGTACATCCTTGAAGGGTTAGAAACTGTCTTGAGCGTGAGTCGTCTATTTAACCCATGGACAGTCACTCATGTGACAACAGGTTCCGCACGCGTGTCAACAAAGCATGTCGTCCGAATCCACACCGGTTTTGTCGCGTGCGATATCCAGTTTTGAGATGTTTATGACAGAATGGGAAAAACTCGGGGAACAGCACGAGATGCTCCGGCCCTGGACGGAAATCGGCCTGCGGTGGGCAAAGAAATACTACATTCGAATGGACGATACAGACGCTTATGTCGTCACAATGTGTCAGTCTTTGAATCAAGATTTGTCGCTCTAACCTCTGACTTCATTGAACAGTCCTCAACCCTGCTATGCGCCTCTCGTGGATCCAAGCTGAATGGGAAGGTCACTATATCCGGCGTGCCAAAGATATCATTCTGGCGCTCGTAAGACTACACAATTCAACTCCTCAGTCATCTTTCTCACGACTTGCAGATGCGTCAGTACCGTAGCCAGAAGTCGTCAACGTCTGAAGCTACAACGACGGATTCCCCTGTCCAACCCGATCCAGTGGTTTCTGTGGCTCCAACGCGATTCAAAGTCCAAGATTCTGTATACAAAAAAAAGTCCACACGTAATGTGTCCAGTGTGGATGTTGAATTCCAAAAATATGTTTCGGGTCCAATCTCGTCTGAGGAGACCAACATCCTGCGGTTCTGGGAGGTGAGGTGATTCCTATAATTGAATGGCGTTTTGGTACTACAACTAACTCCCTCAACAGGCTAATAGGTTGGAACTCCCAACACTGTTCTCAATCGCGATGGATTATCTCCCGATCCAGGCAACGTCCGTCCCTTGCGAGCGTGTGTTCTCGTCAGCAAAGGACACGGACACCGCGAAGCGAAACCGAATCAGCCCAATTCTCATGGAGGCCCTTCAAATGCTGAAATATTCACTCAAGAAAGAACGCCTCAACTTCATGAACGGATGGTCAATATCGGAAGCTGCCATGAGTATGTCGGTGCCAACTGGCGAGCTTAGCTCTCTCTTTGTTAGGGTTGCCGCAGTTCGGTTCAGAACCAAAGTTCGAACCTGAACTTTTCCGAACCTGACCGAAGTTCGGTCCAAGGTTCGATGGCTGTGCCGAACCGGACCACAAGTCCGGTTCTGCGTTCGAGAAAGGCAGAACCGCCTTGAACCCGGTTCAAACCGAACTTTTAACTTCTCATGACTCTCATCCAATTTGGTGCTGGCAATGATCACAGTCTCACTGGCCTTCATGCTCATAATAGAAAGATGAAAGGAAGACTTTTTTGAGAGACCTAGAGAAGAGTCAGCAGCGATGCAGCGATCAGATCCGTGTGTTGGCTCGGCGGTTCGGATCAGTGTGAGGCGTGAGGCTTCATCGGGTGGGCGGCAAGGATGCAAAAGACAGGCAGAAGGGGAGGGGAAAGCGTATGCCGTCCTGAGACGGCGAGCACACAGAGAAGAAGAGATAGAAATGAGAGCTAAGATTCAAGGACCCGCGTGGTCGCTCTCTCCTTGACTAGCAAGGAGGCTGCTTAAATACATCATGAGTGCTACAGTACTAGAGGTCCGTGTCCGGCGAAAGTGATGTCCGGACAACTGTATGAAATATGTCAAAATGTCAAATAAGTGGTCAATAGCTAGGATACAGGGCTAAGGAATAAATTCGAGCGATGCACTCCCGGCGTGTGGTTTCGGCTAGCGTCGATCTTCGTCGTCCAAAGGCCGAAAGGGGAGGGCGAAACCGGAGCGAAAAGGGTGAGGAAGGGCTTTTGATTGCAGGAAAGCATCATATCCACTCGCTGTTGTCTTGCACCAGAGGTCGAGGGAGAGGTGATGAGCGTGAAGCGATAATAAAAAGGGAGTGTGTGAAGTGATGATAGACAAGCGTGTGAAACTGTACAGTTGTGGCTGGGCGCTCCGGTGTGGGCTGTTCCGTTGCTCTGTTCTGCACAGGGCGCTTGGACGGTGCACGCGCAGCCGCACTGCACACCTTACAAAATCAAAATTGATACTGCCCACAAACCTTCAAAAGCCACTGAACTTACTAAGCCCCACATCTCCCCTCTCACACCAAGCCCGCCGGCCTCAGCGCCCACAACCTTAGCTCTGAGCCTAATGAGCCTACTAACAGCATCGCGCATAGCAAGTTTCTCGCACGCACACAAATACACGCCCAATTTCGAGCATATGACATGGAAGGACACGGTCGTCATGGATGAGGTGCACTCGAGGCGCAGTGTCGACGCACTTGGGGTGCATGCCCACATCATTCGGCTCCGATCAACACTCATCTTTTTTTCATTCCCTTTTGATTCCTGCTCGCGCTCATCGTCCTCACACATCAAATGCGACTTGCCCTATGCACTCGCGCCCTCACTTAGTAGCTTTACCTTTGTACCTGTTTCACTTTCCTTTTCATCCTTTGTCCTTTCGTCCTCGGCATGCTTCACTCTGATCATACTATACCTCCTGATGTGTACATACAAAGAGTCCTGTATGTACTTAAGTCCCCTGTCTAGTGCCCGGAATGTTATTGCCATCGTCTCCAGCTCCTTCTTCCTCCTCTCGTGTGAGTGCAGCTGCACATCAGCCCCATCGCCGTCTTGTTCTGGTGCCGCCTCATCGCCCGGCCGTGTCGTCTTCACCTCTCGCGCCCCATTCCCGTTCGCTAAGGATCTCCGAGACTCGGGCAAAGAGTTGATGGATGATATCATGATATGATCTGCAGAATCGTCAGTATACACGTTGCAGTGCTGGGAGAGTGAGAAGGTACACACACGACGCGTGGTAGGCTGAGCTGCGATGAGCAAGAGTTCATCCTGAAAATACTTGAGTAACTTCGGTCCGAACCTTGCTGAACCTGAACTGGACCGTCCCGAACCTGAACCGATGGTCCAGTTCAAGGTTCAGGAAATTCCCTGAACCGAACCTGAAGTTCAGTTCAAGGTTCAGCAAAATACCTGAAGAACCGGACTGAACCGGACTTCGGCAACCCTACTCTTTGTGGATGATCCTGTTGTTTCGTTTGACAATTTGTTGAATGACCTTATTAACTACGATGATTGCGAGTCTTAACCCCAGCTTTTTTACGTCACTGCAATGAGAATATATTTTCCTTGGCCACGTTACTGTCTGTACTGACAGAGATGATCGCACAGCAGTTGCGTGCGATATTGTTGGTGTTTATTTGACATCGGAGTTCGCAATTTAGTGAACCGACGCATCCCCCAAGTTGACTTTACCCATCATTTCTCTCTCTTAACGTTGATGACGACTACGCGCCTTCGAAATCCACGACATACCTCGGAGAAGCGATTCTCTCCCTCGAAGTCAGATATTGTGCGTGTTGGTGGCCGGTACAGAGTATGTAACCTACTCGGTACTGGGGGATCTGGTGAGCTCGACTCTGACTCGAGTTTGACACACTTTCCTGAGTTCGTTAGGGAGTGTCTATCTAGGAAAAGACATTGCGACGGGGGGTGATGTTGCTGTGAAGATAGGGCACCCATGCGGCTTACCTTCAAGGCTCAGTCATGAACACAACGTGTATACAACTATCGCCGGTGGCAGAGGAATCCCTCGAGTACTCTGGTACGGCAAGGAAAGTATATATGAAGTTATTGTCCTCGATCATCTCGGAACTTCACTGGGCGACCTGATCGATCAGCTTGAGTTTGACCACAGGAAGACATTCTCGTACGCCACCCAAATGGTACGTTATATAAAACAAACAATCATACTAAACCTAAACACACCCTCACATGCAGCTCTTAGCAGTCCAGTCACTTCATGATCGACACTACATCCATCGTGACATTAAACCTGGGAATTTCATGATTCGTGCTGATAACCTTCCTCCTACCCTCTTTCTCATCGATTTCGGCTTGGCACGATTGTTCCGTAATCCCGCAACTTATTTACATATCCCTTTCACAACGAATCATTCGATCGTTGGTACCCTTCCGTTCGCATCCATCAGTGGCCAGCAAGGCAATGTCCAGTCGCGTCGTGATGACCTAGAGTCTCTCGCCTATACCATCATTTATTCAGCACTCGGCGAGTTGCCTTGGACCAGCAATTCCGCAGGCAACGACGAGGAGGTAGTCCTCCGTAAGAAAACATCGATCACAGTGGAAGAGCTGTGTGAAGGCTTACCCGCTCCCTTCTGCAAATTCGTCACCTATGTCCGTTCTCTTGGCTTTGACAAGAAACCGGACTATCAGTTCCTTCATTCCATCCTCTTACAGTGCTCGGAAACCGTGACTGATCAGCCCATCAAAGCACCACCCCATGTCAGCGTGGACCGTGCACCTATCTTCACTAGTCGGGTGTAAGTGACCTCGCCCTCTATGAATAGCGGCACTAACTAGATTTATTTAGCCTTCGCTCTTCGACTCGCGCGATTGCTAAACCGTCTCGGTACATACATCAAACACCCGCTCGGGCCACTCGTACAAGGTCCTGGAAGTAGCATGTTTTCGTAGTTTGAGACGTTGGGCTTTGAGGTACATGTAGGCGATGATGTATCACGCGTCGATTTTGTTGTAGAGCTGTAGTTTGATGTATGGGAACTAAGATTTGACTACAATTTTCGCGATCTGGATTGGGAGCTGAGCCGCACTCTAGCCGGAGAAACGCCGGCTATTTTGGCGGCGCGGCTCGGCGCGGCTAAGTGGCATGGGTGCCCACGGCGCAGCTCGGCTAACAAGCTGACTGCCCGGCTAATTGTGGCTCGGCTAACGGCTCGGCTCGGCTCTTGTAGCCGCCGAAACACTAGTCTGCAGTGCAGAGACATAAATTAAGGTGGGTGAAATGTTCTCATTCGACGATTCGATAAGATCATGGCTATCATGAAGAGTGGCAACCATCAAAATCCTATTGCAGTCAATTTCGCTACACAGTCGCAATGTGGTAACCAAGCATGTGATGTTGCCGTAAAACTGATAAACAGTACTATCGTAGACGATACGGGGGACGCTTATGACGAAATTTGGAATCAATAAGGTTCTCATTGAGTCATGCCAAAAGCAATCACCCGACAATCACCAAGAGTCCAATTGATCGAGCAAGGAGAGATAACGAAGAACTAAAAAGGGAGTGTTCGACAGGAGGGTAGGTTAAGGCTGCGCAACGGCTCGGCGGCTCGGCGCGGGTTTGGCATCTAGGGCCCTCGGGTCGAAGAACGAAGGGATAAGGACACGGGAGGAAAACTGCATTCAGAAAGAGGGTAAGGCGTGTGTGACGGGGCTCCGTTTGGTGAGTTGGGCCCTCAAGTTGAGCCTTGAATACAGTACTAGGGGTGTTGTGAATGCGGCTGAGTTGCCTTCAAGCGGCGAGCTTGCACGACACGAATTTCGACGCGTAATATTATATTACTGCACACTTGTTACTCTGCAATAATGCCCAAGTCTGGCCTCTGAATCGGCAGTTGGACGACGTATATCAAGAAATAGGCAATTGACTTGAAAAGTTGCACCGTTGCTGAATGATTTGTCAGCTGTCACACGACTCACAAGTGTGTCAGCAAGCAAGCGCGAGCAAAGGCCAGTTCGGAGAGTATCGTTGCGTGCCTAAGCCTCGGAGAAAGCAGACTCGGATCACGGCAACCACTCTTACGTTCGGTACGGGTCTCCGTAGTGATTATGAGAATACGTGTTGCTCCAAATAGGTCAAGACCGTAAGACTACGTTCTAGGTACAAGGCAGGACTATGTCACGATTAGACTTGTGTTTGAGACTCAACATCATTCTCCGCGCTTTCATCGAGTCTGCGTTGTCTGCCAGGCTTTTCGCTCAGCTGTCCTTCAATATAGGCGAGCGAACCGTTTTGGCTCGTTTGCGCGCGTCTGATCTTGATCGGATGTCCTATTTATGGCCACCTCCATGCGGCTTAGCGTGATGGGGACTCTATTTGCTTTCCATTCTATGCGACCACTTCGTTCGCTGCTGTCAGGTCCGCTCAGGCTACAGCATCGACCACAGTGAGCGTTGAGAGGAATGGGGTGAAATTATGTCTTACTGTTCGGTATAAGTGGAGGCATGGTCTGCCAGACTGCGATAGATTCGAGTCGCAGCAATTGATAAGGTGACCATCGAAGGGGGCAGGAACATCTGTAATTCAAAGGGGCATCAAACTTGAACACACATAGCTACCCGCATGAGTGGAAAAATAAGAACGCACGAAGTTGAATGGATCTAATATTTCGAACAGAATCGAGTCCAATCAGCGATTCTTCATTGACAGAATAGATAGAAAAATAAATCTACCGTTTAAATTTAAACACAGGAACACCTGCGACATAATATCACGATAAGCGAAAAGGAGGGGGCATATGACTCTAGCCACTCACCGGAGGCAGGACTTCGGCGATAGTGGCAACTAAGAGCCAAATGACACCCTTGTGAATGCGGACCACCGTATAAGCGGAGAACACCACGGCTAGCGGGAAGCACTAATAGCCCACCTGTTTCCACAAGAGGCGTCCCAGTCCGAACGCGCCGCGCTCATGGAAGCCCAGACGAAGCAAACCAAAGAACATAATGAGAAGTAAGATGATGTCGGTAGCGAGGGTTACGAGAATATTGAGCTCGGAAATATGCAGGTTCGGCACCAAGCAAGTAGTCCCAGGTACCCATATAGCGCGGATCTAGGAAGGAATGAGTCACAGAAGGTCCAACTACAATTCAGGTTGATCATTCACCCGCACGATGGCTGGTAAAATGTAAAATTTTATATCAATGGGGATTTCTGAACTTCCGCAGAAGGAAGGAGCTTACATTGAATCTCGAATATAACGTTGATTCCCCAAGCGCCAGCTGCGATCGCTATGATAATCTTCTTCTTGTTCCAAATGGCGAGACTGGCAGTGCCCGTGAGAGCCTAGTTCAAGGGAAGATAATTGAATCAGGGGAACAGGACGTACATGCGGAGCACGATCAAGAGAGAAGCGCTGGCAATGGCTAGATACCCAGAGATCTAGAGACCAGGAAAAGTAGGAGTGTCAGACATTGTTTCCCTTGAGATTAGGTGCACTGGCATCGGAGGGGTTTACTCACAAGTTGGAAAACAGTCTCAACCTTCGGATCATAGCCTATCAGGTCGCAGCCGCATATGAAGCCGATGTGGAACATACGCACCTCACAGTTATATCGACCCGTAACGTTAACACCCACCAGGGAAAGTATGACGGCGATGAGAGTGGATATGCGCGTAGTGGTGTAGATCTGCCAGACGGGATAGACTAGTCCAGCGCCCAGACCCGGGCAATGAAACCAAACAGAAAGAGTGCATTGATACGAACCCATATTGTCCAACGGAAGGGGCGATGCCTTTGGATGACACTCCACTCGAAATCGAGAGTGGTAACGAACTCCCAGCTAGAGATAAGCACCGGATTATTATTATCGGATATGTTATGAGAGTCGAGCGCCGCCCGCCCGGCGGGGCAGACATACAAGTAGAGTCCAGCCACAGCATGCCAGATTTTCGACACTGCCACTGTCAAAAGAAGTCAGTTGGGTTCCCCGAGCCCATCATGCACTTTGCTTCAAAAGTGTACGCACATTTATCCTGCAGGACTACAACGGGATCATGGTAATTAACCATCCTGGGGGGGAAATGATGGGGGGGAAGGTGGGGGGAGTTGGTTTGATGCAATGGCCACTCGTGTATATATACTAGTAGACCGGACCTTCAAGTTAGACTGCATGTCATGTCGTGAAGCCATCCATATGGGTTTGTCCTACTAAAGTTCGTAACCCTGCTACTGCCCTCCAAAAGGATATGGGTTTGAGGTAGTAACTAACAGACTCATGATGTTACGATGCACCCTCTCTATAAGTGCCAGTGCAATGCCACTGGCTGAGTGCAGACTGAGAGTCAGTCCAAATCTGAAACTCGTCCGAATTCCATCGTCCACTTTCCGTCAGGTACCCTCAAGAGTCAAGACAGACTAGCCGCGCCGTCATCAAATCCTCCGCAACTTTATCCTTGGAAGAATAGAGCACTCAAGATTCTTAGGATGTCTTGAAAATTCGACTCTCCGCTTCGAAAAGTAGATATGAGTGATCACCTGGACTAACACGAGGCCCCACGATCAATAGGCACTGCGGTCTTGACTGGAATTTCACGGCGATTCTCATCTTTTGCTTCTGTCACCTTGGATACGGACGAGATAACATCGAAGATTGTAGCATCGACAAAGTCACGTCCAGGACAAATAAGGCTGTCGGACCGTCTCGGATGCTCCCATCTTATTGGAAAAACACTCGGGCTTGAATTCCTCTGCCATCGGGTAGCCGTACCCGCTAGGTGATGTCCCAGTCCCGGACGAGCTGGACACCGAGCTTTCCGAGTAGGAAGGTGGGACATAACTTGAAGGCGTCACCGTGGATGTACTTCCTGTTACGAGTAAGCCACAACCATATTGGTCAATAAAGGATGTGTCTATGATAGATGATGAATGATTACCTGTTCCTGCTGCGAAGGCCGGTACTAGCCGCCGCACAGTGCGGCCCAAAGGTCTGCCGCGGTTTGAGCATCCGAGTTTCTACGGCTCTGCCAAATGCAAGAAGATGCAGCTTCGACGAGCGCGTCGTTGGTACAGACACATGTTGGATCACGTGTGGGGTTTGGGATGTGGCAATGGATGGAGGCACAAATCTGCGGCGGAAACGTGAAGAATGGGGGCCAGAGGTGTTGCAAACGCGCTTGAATGCGACGAGAGGGCCACGCTCTTGGACGCGTGGCACAGGAGGTGGGGCTGCAGCAGTCAGTTGTGAGGGAAGTGACACAAGGACGAATTGGCTCTTTACATGGTACCCGCCGATACCGCTACTTAAAGTGCGGACCGGATTAACGGTCCGACATGTTGAAAACAATCGCGACGTCACAGGCCACAACTCGCCCTTCGCATCTCTTTTCTCGAGGTCTACATGTTGCTCTTCTCGCAAGGACCTCCAGTCGCAACAGAATACAATCACACATGCACCGCTGCCCGTGTTTCGAACATGCATGAATACATCGCTGCTCATTAGAGACTGCAGGAGATTATTCGCTAGGTCTCGCAACACCTCAAGGAATCAGGACTTAATGGGAAGGCGTCGGTCTGCGCAAAGTCACTAGCATGATGGTCGAGGCAGTAATTGGAGGGGTGCTTCATCAATTTGTCAGTCACATATCTTACTCACCCCCTTGGCGCTAGAGCTTACCAACTGCTAGGGAGCCTCGTTCACGGGCTTCTCCATACTCGGGTGCTTCCATGCCCATTTATTACGACCGGGCTCGCGATATTTTCTTGATAAGCCGTGTCTGCTAATCGTTCAGGTTACACCTATCTAGTCTCTTTGGTCAGAGTGCACCAGTCACTGAAACCAGGACATATTACTGGGATCGTATCGTTTATCCCATGTTGTATGCCACCCCGCCCTCTTGCTGCTGTGCGAATTCTAGAGATCGAATGCCCCGAGCTTGATTGACCGGTCCCACGCTCCTGCCTTCAATTATATCAGCGGCAATCATCGATGCGGGAGAAGATACAATTGTTTCAGCTTCATGTCATTCGGTACCGATAAAAATGTTGGTTTCCGTGACCGGGCGTAGCGCTAGCACCAGTGGCGCCTTACGGTTTCATCAACATGACACGACATGACAAGTCTAAGGTGTATATATACATTACAGTACTAGTACATCGAGTGGCCATTGCATCAAACTAACTTCCCCCCACCTTCCACCCCATTATCTCTCCCCCAGGATGGTTAATTACCATGATCCCGTTGTAGTCCTGCAGGATAATTGTGCGTACAGTTTTGAAACAAAATGCATGGGCTCGGGGAGCCAACTGACTTCTTTTGACAGTGGCAGCGTCGAAAATCTGGCATGCTGTGGCTGGACTCTACTTGTATGTCTGCCCCGCCGGGCGCTCGACTCATAACATATCCAGTAATAATAATCCGGTTCTTATCTCTAGCTGGGAGTTCGTTACCACTCTCGATTTCGAGTGGAGTGTCATCCGAGGGCATCGCCCCTTCCGTTGGACAATATGGGTTCGTATCAATACACTATTTCTGTTTGATTTCGTTGCCCGGGTCCGGGCGCTGGACTAGTCTATCCCGTTTGGCAGATCTACTCCACTACGCGCATATTCACTCTCATCAGCGTCATACTTGCCCTGGTGGGTGTTGATGTTACGGGTCGATATAACTGTGAGGTGTGTATGTTTCACATCGGCTTCATATGCGGCTGCGACCTGATAGGCCATGATCCGAAGGTTAGGGCTGTTTTCCTATTTGTGAGTAAACCCGTCCGATGCATTTAATCTCAAGGGAAACAATGTCTGACACTCCTACTTTTCTTGGTCTCTAGTTCTCTGGGTATCTAGCCATTGCCTGCGCTTCTCTCTTGATCGTGCTCCGCATGTACGTCCTGTTCCCCTGATTCGATTATCTTTTCTTGAATTAGACACTCACGGGGCTGCCAGTCTCGCCATTTGGAACAAGAAGAAGATTATCATAGCGATCGCAGCTGGCGCTTGGGGAATCAACGTAATATTCGAGATTCAATGTAAGCTTCTTGCTTCTGCGGAAGTTCAGAAATCCCCGTTAATATAAACCATTCCATCTTACCAGCCATCGTGCGGGTTAATGATCAACCTGAATTGTAGTTGGACCTTCTGTGACTCATTCCTTCCTAGATCCGCGCTACACGGGTACCTGGGGCTTCTTGCTTGGTGCCGAACCTGCATATTTCCGAGCTCAACATTCTCGTAACCCTCGCCACCGACATCATCTTACTTCTCATTATGTTCTTTGGTTTGCTTCGTCTGGGCTTCCATGAGCGTGGCGCGTTTGAACTGGGACGCCTCTTATGGAAACAGGTGGGCTATTGGTGCTTCTCGCTAGCCGTGTTGTTCTCCGCTTATACGGTGGTCCGCATTCACAAGGGTGTCATTTGGCTCTTAGTTGCCACTATCGCCGAAGTCCTGCCTGCGGTGAGTGGCTAGAGTCACGGTCATATGCCCCTCCTTTTCGCTTATCGTGATATTATGTCGCAGGTATTCTTCTGTTTAAATTTAAACGGTAGATTTACTTTTCTATCTATTCTGTCAATGAAGAATTGCTGATTGGACTCGATTCTGTTCGAAATATTAGAACCGTTCAACTTCGTGCGTTCTTATTTTTCTCATGCGGGTAGCTATGTGTGTTCAAGTTTGATGCCCCTTTGAATTACAGATGTTCCTGCCCCCCTCGATGGTCACCTTATCAATTGCTGCGACTCGAATACATCGCTGTCTGGTAGACCATGCCTCCGGTTATACCGAACAGTAAGACATAATTTCACCCCATTCCTCTCAACGCTAACTGTGGTCGATGTTATAGCCTGAGCGGACCTGACAGCAGCGAACGAAGTGGTCGTATAGAATGGAAAGCAAATAGAGTCCCCATCACGCTAAGCCGCATGGAGGTGGCCATAAATAGGACATCCGATCAAGATCAGACGCCGCAAACGAGCCAGAGCGGCTCGCTCGCCTATATCGAAGGACAGCTGTGCGAAAAGCCTGGCAGACAACGCAGACTCGATGAAAGCGCGGAGAATGATGTGGAGTCTCAAACACAGGTCTCATCCGTGACATAGTCCTGCCTTGTACCTAGAACGTAGTCTTACGGTCTTGACCTATTTGGAGCAACACGTATTCTCATAATCACTACGGAGACACGTAAGAGTGGTTGCCGTGATCCGAGTCTGCTTTCTCCGAGGCTTAGGCACGCAACGATCATACTCTCCGAACTGGCCTTTCCTCGCACTTGCTTGCTGACACACTTGTGAGTCGTGTGACAGCTGACAAATCATTCAGCAAGCACGGTGCGACTTTTCAAGCCAATTGCCTATTTCTTGATATACGTCGTCCAACTGCCGATTCAGAGGCCAGACTTGGGCATTATTGCAGAGTAACAAGTGTGCAGTAATATAATATTACGCGTCGAAATTCGTGTCGTGCAAGCTCGCCGCTTGAGGGATGCCAAACCCGCAGCCGAGCCGTTGCGTGCCTTACCTCTCCTGTCGAACACTCCCTTTTTAGTTCTTCGTTATTTCTCTTCTCATGAACTGACTCGCGGGACCCTAACGCGCTACAAACCACTATGATATTATATTCCTCCTTGCTCGATCAGTTGGACTCTTGGTGATTGTCGGGTGATTGCTTTTGGCTAGGGTTGCCGCAGTTCGGTTCAGAACCAAAGTTCGAACCTGAACTTTTCCGAACCTGACCGAAGTTCGGTCCAAGGTTCGATGGCTGTGCCGAACCGGACCACAAGTCCGGTTCTGCGTTCGAGAAAGGCAGAACCGCCTTGAACCCGGTTCAAACCGAACTTTTAACTTCTCATGACTCTCATCCAATTTGGTGCTGGCAATGATCACAGTCTCACTGGCCTTCATGCTCATAATAGAAAGATGAAAGGAAGACTTTTTTGAGAGACCTAGAGAAGAGTCAGCAGCGATGCAGCGATCAGATCCGTGTGTTGGCTCGGCGGTTCGGATCAGTGTGAGGCGTGAGGCTTCATCGGGTGGGCGGCAAGGATGCAAAAGACAGGCAGAAGGGGAGGGGAAAGCGTATGCCGTCCTGAGACGGCGAGCACACAGAGAAGAAGAGATAGAAATGAGAGCTAAGATTCAAGGACCCGCGTGGTCGCTCTCTCCTTGACTAGCAAGGAGGCTGCTTAAATACATCATGAGTGCTACAGTACTAGAGGTCCGTGTCCGGCGAAAGTGATGTCCGGACAACTGTATGAAATATGTCAAAATGTCAAATAAGTGGTCAATAGCTAGGATACAGGGCTAAGGAATAAATTCGAGCGATGCACTCCCGGCGTGTGGTTTCGGCTAGCGTCGATCTTCGTCGTCCAAAGGCCGAAAGGGGAGGGCGAAACCGGAGCGAAAAGGGTGAGGAAGGGCTTTTGATTGCAGGAAAGCATCATATCCACTCGCTGTTGTCTTGCACCAGAGGTCGAGGGAGAGGTGATGAGCGTGAAGCGATAATAAAAAGGGAGTGTGTGAAGTGATGATAGACAAGCGTGTGAAACTGTACAGTTGTGGCTGGGCGCTCCGGTGTGGGCTGTTCCGTTGCTCTGTTCTGCACAGGGCGCTTGGACGGTGCACGCGCAGCCGCACTGCACACCTTACAAAATCAAAATTGATACTGCCCACAAACCTTCAAAAGCCACTGAACTTACTAAGCCCCACATCTCCCCTCTCACACCAAGCCCGCCGGCCTCAGCGCCCACAACCTTAGCTCTGAGCCTAATGAGCCTACTAACAGCATCGCGCATAGCAAGTTTCTCGCACGCACACAAATACACGCCCAATTTCGAGCATATGACATGGAAGGACACGGTCGTCATGGATGAGGTGCACTCGAGGCGCAGTGTCGACGCACTTGGGGTGCATGCCCACATCATTCGGCTCCGATCAACACTCATCTTTTTTTCATTCCCTTTTGATTCCTGCTCGCGCTCATCGTCCTCACACATCAAATGCGACTTGCCCTATGCACTCGCGCCCTCACTTAGTAGCTTTACCTTTGTACCTGTTTCACTTTCCTTTTCATCCTTTGTCCTTTCGTCCTCGGCATGCTTCACTCTGATCATACTATACCTCCTGATGTGTACATACAAAGAGTCCTGTATGTACTTAAGTCCCCTGTCTAGTGCCCGGAATGTTATTGCCATCGTCTCCAGCTCCTTCTTCCTCCTCTCGTGTGAGTGCAGCTGCACATCAGCCCCATCGCCGTCTTGTTCTGGTGCCGCCTCATCGCCCGGCCGTGTCGTCTTCACCTCTCGCGCCCCATTCCCGTTCGCTAAGGATCTCCGAGACTCGGGCAAAGAGTTGATGGATGATATCATGATATGATCTGCAGAATCGTCAGTATACACGTTGCAGTGCTGGGAGAGTGAGAAGGTACACACACGACGCGTGGTAGGCTGAGCTGCGATGAGCAAGAGTTCATCCTGAAAATACTTGAGTAACTTCGGTCCGAACCTTGCTGAACCTGAACTGGACCGTCCCGAACCTGAACCGATGGTCCAGTTCAAGGTTCAGGAAATTCCCTGAACCGAACCTGAAGTTCAGTTCAAGGTTCAGCAAAATACCTGAAGAACCGGACTGAACCGGACTTCGGCAACCCTACTTTTGGCATGACTCAATGAGAACTGAACCTTATTGATTCCAAATTTCGTCATTAGCGTCCCCCGTATCGTCTACGATAGTACTGTTTATCAGTTTTAAGGCAACATCACATGCTTGGTTACCACATTGCGACTGTGTAGCGAAATTGACTGCAATAGGATTTTGATGGTTGCCACTCTTCATGATAGCCATGATCTTATCGAATCGTCGAATGAGAACATTTCACCCACCTTAATTTATGTCTCTGCACTTGCAGACATCAGCCGCCTGAAGACCAATCCGTTTCACCATGGAGACAACTGAGTTGGGGATGTAGTGTGAAATGAACCAATTTCACTCAACGCAAGTGCCGTACAAGCTAGACGACTCTGGATCTCGATGTGAACATCAAATACGCAGGGGCCCATCTTCCTCTCAGTTGAGCACTAGCACTTCTGGGTATAAAACCATACTTTCAGGGAATTATGACTGACACTCTCAATGCCAAAAGAAATCGTTCTTATTTCTGCTAATCTAAAACTGCCAGTTTTTCGTTCTCGACCACGACGTCATGTTCGGACGAACCAGAATTCCAACTTGGAATCCCCCGGGCCGGGACCGCGGGCGTACTAGTACACCATTAATCACTACCTCTTCTTTTCGTCACAGGAAATAAGGTTGCGGACCACGCGGACAGGCTACGTATATCTTGAAAATTACCCATGTGATCATCTGTCTTTCTTGTGATCTTCCGCCTTTACGCAAGTCGGCTAAGGTCCTCCCGATGGGTAGTTCTCGTCCGATGTCCCCATTTGTACTATAGCAGTTAGTGCCAGTGGGGGCTGGGATCTCAGCTTTTCGCCAACTCTCTACAACCGGAGAAATTCTTAGAGGCACGTTCGCAGCAGCGAACAGATAGTCCGACATGACCGATTTAGATCGGCGTCGATATGAGGCCATGACAACTTGGAATGAATGTCAGTACCATCTCACCTCACTGTCACCTGAGATCTATTTTTCCAGTTCTTCACCATCGATCCTCGGACATCATCCACGTCATTGCCGTACCGTAAGTCTTTCCCCCTCCACCCCCGCCCTGGTTGGGGCATATATTAATATTTGTCTATTCCCCAAAACGCCGAACTCGATTCTACTCCCTACCTTAAGGAGTATATAATCCCAAGCCCATTCTCCCTCCTTCCACTGGCATGCTATTTACTGTCCGCTAGGATGGTCAATTTACATGATCCCACAGTAGTAGCACAGGATACATGTGCGTAGGCTTTTGCGGCCGCCGAGCACGCGATCTCAGGGAGACCTCTCAACTATTTTTTACAGTGGCAGTCGCGAAGTTCTGGAGCACCCTGGATGGCCTCTACCTGTGAGTCTGGCGCGTTCCTACTATCTCATAACATATACCATGATAACTCGGCGCTTTACCTATAGTTGGGAGTTTATCACTAATCTTGATTACGAGTGGGGTATCATCCGAGGGCATCGCACCCACAACTGGACGATATGGGTCTGTAGCGATACGTGCTTTTTTGGGTCTCATCGCCCAGCCTGGAACGCTAGACTGACTCGCCCCTTGGTAGATCTACTCCTTTACCCGGCTGGCCACTTTTATTACTGTAGTACTTAACCTATTCTTCATTAGCGCTACCACTCCTCACATGTACAACTGTCAGGTGCGTCGTCTTCCGCATCTGCCTTATGTACACCCGCACCTGACAGCCCTTGAATCGAACCCAAGCTCGAGGTCATGTTCCAACTCGTGAGCATCCCCCTTCCGATACCTTTGATCTCTGAGGAAAGACTGTCCGGTACCGTGCCTTTTTTTACTTTCTAGATCTTTGGGTATCTATCCGTTTCCGCCTCTTCTCTCTTGATTGTGCTCCGAATGTACGTCTTATTCCTCGATCTGGCGATCCGACCATCTTCCCGAATGAGGTGCTCATGGGCACTACCAGCCTCGCCATTTGGAACAAGAAGAGGATAGTCGTAGCGATAGCAGCTAGCACATGGGGAGTCAATCTTATATTTAACATTCAAAGTGAGCTTCTTCGTCTCTTTTCCCGTGAAGGTCCATGAATCCATTCAAATATGTTATGGTATTAGGTATCGTGCGGGTAAATAAATCAACTTGGGCTGTCATGACGGAACTTCTAGACTCATCCATCCCCAGATCCGCGCTGAGTGGGCATCTGTAGGGGGGGGCAGCCCGGCCATCTGCGAGCTGCTCAACTTGAGTGTCACCAAGCCTAACACCCTCGTCACCCTAGTCGCCAATATCATTTTACTTGTTATTATGTTCATCGGCTTGCTTTCCAACCACCTATACGAAAGCGGTACGTATAGTATTGGACGCCTCCTTTGGAAGCAGGTAGGGTGTCATTGCTTTACGCTCAAAGTGGTGTTCTCCATCCGTTGATATGTTCCCCGTTCTCAAGGGTCTAATTTGGATTTTGATTGCCACTATCTCCGAGGTCCTGCCCGCGGTATGTGGCTAGTTTCATGTGCAGATCTTTCCGCTCATCGCGAGTATGTCGCAGGTGTTCATTTGTTTGGACCTAAACAGTAAATTTCGTATCTATTTAGTCTGCCGATGGAGAACGCTTATTAAACTCGATCGATTTTACTCCAAATGATCAGATCTATTCGACTACGTACGTCCGTTTTTTTTGCTACCCATGCCAGGAGGCTACGAGTCTCAAACGACTTTTTCGCAACAAAAGGTCTTTCAGCTACCCTCAGTTATCGCAATATCAATCGCTGCGACCCGAATGCATCGCTCTTTGACACAGTTTGCAGCCACTGCATCCTCCAACTTCAATCTGTGCGATACGATTCCTTTTCTTCTTTCGCCCCGCTCACTGTCGATATCACCGCAGCCCCCGCATACTCGACTCTCGCAGCCCCGTCTCGACGGCAGATAGAGCTCGCACCACCGTGATGCCCATGGCAGTTCCTCTAAGCCACATGGAAGTGGCCGTACACAAGACCTACAGCCGATACGAGTCGGGTCCGACGAACCATCACGTCTCGTTCGTCGTTGCAGGAGGAGAGCCGCGCAATAAATCTGTCGCGGGACCAGTATCTGACATCGAGGAAGAGAGTACTAGTGCGGAGATTGATGCTGACTTTGAGAGTAATGCGGGAACTTCGAATACTGGCAAGAACCCTCGAGATGCGGTCATGGATATCACAGAAGTGTAAATAGTGTAGTACTGTAACATGATCTTTTCTTTTTCTTTGAAGTGCTATCAAAACGAGCAAGGTGTCGAAGTCACCACGAGAGCACTCGTGCACTTCAAATGGCAATGCAGCATTTGAACGATACAAGTCAACCCAGTTGACGTCACTTGACTGGCAACAAACTAGTCTGCCAAACATCTTGGACCTCAAAGACGAGGCAGACTCGATCGTACTAAGAAGCGGCCCGGGATAGAGATAGAGAACAGGCTACGGGTCGGAGAACTTGAAGGGTAGAATGGGAAACTAGCAGCAAGGATGGTCGCGCAGCGAACAGGGACCAAAGCGCAAGATCGAGAGGAGGAGCGCGCGGCACACTGCCGCACCGTGACAGTGGCTTGGACGTCGTTGTTTGCTATGATTGTACTGTACGTAAGTACCGCGTAAGACAATCGTGCGGGGGGCCTGAACGTCAGATATGTTGCGCGTCCATTAAGTTAGGCGGGGACGTGCGTGAGTCAATCGTCATGGTATATGTAGTAGGCCAGGGTATCGTACTGGGAAAGAGGAAGACACAAGGGAACAATGGGGAAGGGAAGAAGGGAATAGAGACGATTCCATTTCTACGTAGCAGGGAATGCAGCCAAGACATGAAAAACCAAAGTATAAACGAGATGGACTGGACGACTGCTACAGTAGCACGACACTAGTTTCACTTGGTAGGTACAGTCGTACATTAGAGCCCGTCAGTTCCCTTACTTACATCGGTCGCCCAGGATTTCTTCATCGTTTTCTGTGGTAGCTGGTGGTGATCCATAGGAAGTACTGTAAGCGCCTAAAAACAAACACATAACAGGCAGTGCTCCGAGTCCAAAAAAATAATTATGCTTTGAGTAGGTATACAAAACCGGGATTACAAGCGTACTCTGTAGACCGTTTTTTCTCACCGTGCTTCAGCTCCGGGCCAATCGTTCCTCGCTGGCTCTCCAGCGGGCGGGAACAATCCGTTCTCCCGCTCCTCGCGCTGCTCCAATTGTCGTCTCTGTTGCTGTTCTTCCCTGCGTAGTCGCTCGACCCATCTTCCGCGGATATAAAGCAACAACGACACTATAAGGCAGAGAACCACGAGTATCATCGTCTCGGCAAATTCATCCTGTTCGTCTTCTCCTCGATGTCCCCCGCGCAAAGCAGCGTCGAACATGTCTTCAGGGCCGAGATCGCTATCCCGATCGAGTTCTGCGTTACGGCGTTCACGAGCCCACTGTACTCTGGCGGTTAATCTGGGGGTGAAAGGCAAATAAGTTGTGTTACCTGTACAGGATCCTCGTCGTCACCGGGGACCGCAGCGTCACGCATACGTCGGTTGAACTCGTCCCGTGCCTTGCCCATGTACCAGGGCCCGTCATCCTCAAATATGTGATCCCCGTCTACCTCAGGCGTTGAACCAGGAGTAGCCGCCGGGGCCTCATCCAATTCTCTCCGCCCAGCGGTCTGGTCGGAGTCTGAATATCCATGAGTATCCTCGAGTTATAGTTTTGAAAAAGTATGACGTACCAGAATCTATCTTTTTACTTGACCATAGACTAAGGCCGCCTTCTCGTCCAATCAAGGTATGCCATAAACTGTGAGCGTGTAACCGGAAGAGGGATAACAATACGGGAAGGTACGCTTCAACATTTGTCTCCAGAGCGATATCATAGTGACGTTTCGCCAGATGAAAATCCTGTGCCATGCTTAGCTCTAGGAACTCGTAGGTACGAATAGGCGCTAACCTGTGGGACACCGTACCCATGTTCGTACATCCATCCCAGGTTCCACATAGCCAGTGCGCTGACTTGCGTTTCCGCCGCCGACCGATAATATACAGCTGCCTTCTCCCAGCGGACGTTTTCGGGCTCATCTGGTACACCAAGGCCGTGGTAATAGTAGTCTCCAACTTTGACTAGGGCATCGATATTGTTCTGCGCGGCTGATCGTGTCCACTGAGTGAGCGCAAGCTTTGCCGTGTCGTTCGATGGGAAGAAGTTCGCAAAAGTGGTGCGGCGGAGCATGCTCTTATCTGGGCCAGTATGAGAAACCCTTTCGCTGAGCGCCGCACAAAACTGAACTTACCTTGATCGAGAACAAACGCCAAGTTGTTTTGACCGATCTCGTGCCCGCGCTCAGCAGCAATCCACCATTTCAGCATAGCCAGCTGCTTCCCACTTGGAGTACCCATTTCCCAAGCCCTCTCGCCTCCCCGAATAAGGTCATCGTCCCATGACCCGCGCTCAGTGACGACCTTGAAGAAAGACGCAGCAATGGAGCAGGCGCCCGGCTTCAAAGAAGCTGGCAGATTTTTCATCTGGGACGCTTGGGTCTTCGCAAGATAGTAGAATGCCTCGAAAGGTGAGCCATGCCTCATTGCAGCTTCGAAGTATGAAATAGCCAGCTTCGCATCACCACGCTCTGATTGGTGTGGAGTCAGAGTGGGATCGAAATCAGTGTCGATGCACTCACGGTAGTGATGCTTTCCCAAGTTAACTTGAGCCTCAGCGAGATCCTGGCCTGCTGCGATTGCGAAATGGGTGAACGATGCCTTACTATCCTTCCTACCATCGATCAATCCATCACGCCATATAATGCCAAGACCGTTGTGGCACTCCTTGTCGCTATAGGCAGCCCCACGTTCAAACCACAACTTGGCTAGCTTCAAATCCACGCGCACGCCTTCACCACGAAGGTACATGCGGCCCAAATAGCCAGCTGCAGGCGCCGCAAGACCCACCGGGCCAGTTTCATCACGCCTTGTCTGGCCGTCCCCAGAGTCGCTCGGCCACACTTGTCGTGCGATAGACTCGAAGTAGTAACGCGCTCGTTCGAAGTCGCGAGGCACCCGACCAACACCCTCACCGCCAGATGCGATACCACCCGATGCATGGTATATGCTACCGTGGTAGAATATCTTTCCGAGACGGAAGGCAAAGTCGGTCTCCCCACGGTCTGCATTGAACTGAATCGAGATGAGCGGTAATGACTTCATCAAGAAAGGATTGACACTAACGATATAATATTCAAGAATATCTTCCCAAGTCTCGCCAGCAGCGCGAGCGCGAGCAGCTTTGATAGCCGGACGCTGCCCGTTCAACCCTGTCGACGCTACACTTGCGCCTGGACCGTAAACCCCACCAGCGAGGTCAGACAGGCGAGTTGGTGTCAACGGAAGTGTACGTCCCCCAGGTGGGGCCGGACAAGAATCGTGCCATCGCTGTTCAGATATTAATAGGGGAAAACAAGAAGGTATACCAAGCTTACCTTGCTCAGCTGCGGCACCATACCACTCGACAGCGCGCTCGCAATCTTCGACAACCCCAATTCCTGTCCAGTATCGATACCCAAGTGCCATTTGCGAAGCCTTATCTCCGCCATGGGCAGAAAACGTGTAGTATAGCTGGGCCTTTGCTTGGTCGACTGCTACAACGTTCTGGTAACCAGTTGCATGAAGGAAAGCAAGGTATCCTTGCGAGGTTGCATTTCCTGTTAAGGCAGCGT